>PVHY01023394.1:0-21022 GCA_004024945.1 Uropsilus gracilis
AAAAAGACTCTCCCCTAGGGGAGAGTGGAATAACTGCCACAGGCAGGAATACAGAATGCAGTCTCGGGGCACAGGGAGAGGATTAACTACCTGTGGTTAGTTCTGTGGGGAAGCTGGCACCTGGTCTAGATTTTTATGGAAAGGCTACCCATCAAAGGAAGGAAAGGAAAGTTCCAACACCCAGGCTGAAAGGCAACCTTCGTGGCGTTTTCTAAACATTTGGGAGGAAAGTTGGCATATGAGTGAAGCATTATTTTTTAAAGCATCTGTGTTCGATGGGATGAATTATGGCCCCTTCTCCACCCCCAGCTCCACACGCTGAAGACTTCACTCCCAGCGCCTCTGAAGGTGACTGGAGGTGGAGCACAGACCTTTAATGGGAGTGGGTCCCGATCCACTCCACAGAGGAAGATATTGTGAGGACAGAGAGAAGACAGCTGCCTGCATCCCCAGACTGCAACCTGGGAAGAAAGCAAGCGAGTCCACCCCTCAACCTCACGTGCATCCCCAGGCTTGTGCAGAAACTAATTCCTACAGTCTCAGCCACTTTGTCTGCCACCTTGACTTGGGCAGCCGAAGCTAACAAAAGAGGGGGCACTGAAAACAAGGGTAAAAACCCTCTCTGGACCTATAGTGCTTAAGCCACGGTATTCAGGCAAAAAGAGCTGGCTTTCAGACATGCGTCTAGAATAGCCCCAGTTTATAAACGAGCGAGATCATGTGTGTGACAACGGCCGAAGGATGACAGGTGTCAATTCCAGCTTCGTGTGGTTTTGTTCTTACTTTCTCCATTCGGCGTTTCTGCAATAAACGTGTAGGGGCCCGAGTGGGAATAAATACATAGAGCAAGAAGAGGCTGTATCCTGGGCAGAACCTTGAGGAATGCTGGTATTTCAGGGACAGCCAGCCTCGCGAGCCAAAGCAGCACTGATATGGGGAGAAGACAGGCTGAACTTCATTCCAAAGGGACAGTGACAGGGGCTGCAGGCTGGGAGAGGAGGGCTTGGCTGGCTGGAGCATCTGCACTGGCTCAGAAAAGGCCGGGCTGCTCTGAGAGAGCAACGGGCCAGCCTGGAGGAAGTCGGGCTGGATGGGCAGCTGGGCATGAATACAGCATGGACAGTGGGACGGAAGCCCATGGCCGCCACCTAGCAGGAATAGCCCAGCGCCAGCCTGGGTGAGGTCAGATGCCCATGACACCTGGAAACTCAGAGCAAATCACCTTAGCAACATGCTGCAAAGCTGCTCCTTCCTGCACTGAACGGCTGCTGCTTTGGGGCTTAGGCTCCCGTGATCTGACTGACTTCGCTCAGCAGGGAATATGTCCTTGCAGCCCACGGGGGATGGCTGTGGCACCACTCAGCGACATGATAAAGAAGTGTCTACAGACCAGCTGGCTTGCTGGTCCAGTCTCCCTAGCACCTCGCCAGACTCCTGGGGCCTGAGGATACCATGAAGATGAGCAGACAGGGAGTGGTGGGAAGAGTGGGGAGAATGACAGGTGGAGGCTGTGTCGGGACCTGTTCTCCTGTCCTATCTCTCAGCTGGGCTGAGACTAGTCCACAACGCTCACCAGCATGAGCCAATGTGGTCTGGGTTCCTTCGCTACATGCTGTCTTTGAATGATGGTGTTTAATTTCTGCACAAGGAAGGAGGCCCCATTGTCACCCTCTTTTTAGAGACAAGGACTTCAAGGCTTAGAAAAGTCATGTGAGTTGCTTGAGATCACATAGACCACTTGACTGAAGGTCACTGTGAAATCGGGAGCAAAAAAGGCAAAAGCCTCCAACCAATAAACCATAGGTACGTATCAGCTGTGCAAAGCAGTTGCCAGTTAAAAGCAGTTTAACAACAGGGGGTTATTAACAAGGGAATTCAACAGGGAAAACAAAAAATCCTTTAAAGCCACAAGTGGCAGTTATCTGATCCCAGTCACCATTCCTAGTCCCAAAGGTCTCAAAGACATGTCCATGATGGTGCCCTTTGCCCCTCCAAGTCTGAGGCAGGCACTCTGCAAAGTCCAGTCTTTCTCTGGTGTCTTCTCTGCGCTTCTTTTCTCCCCAGTGTTCTCTGAGCTGTTCTACTTCTCCAAGGCTCTTCAAACTTCTTCCACAATGACTGATGCACAAAACAGCTTTCCCCATCCCTGACCATCTCTAGGTACCAGCTCACCTTGCTCCGATGCCACACTCTCCACACCAGCTACTCTTCTGCCAGCCACTATGGCTCCTTGCTACCTCCAGCTCACTCTTCCAGGGGGCTTCTGTCCAGCCTGGTCACTAGGATGCTCTTTATCCACCTACCATTCTCTTGTTTCTTCTCCCCAAAATTCTGTGTCCCCCTAGTCTCTGCTCCTTTCCTCTTACATATTTTTCTTTCTCCTCAAAGCCAAAAGGTCCAATCTCCCTTTACACATCCTCTAGGTTATACATTCTCTCTTCCAAGGTCCACACCTGGAACTTTCAACAAAGTGAAAGTCCCCTTATCCTGTTTATGCTAGTACCCTTTTCCTGTTTAGGCTCTTTATCTCTGCATTTTTCAGACACAGCTAATAGCATCAGTGCCTACATTTCAATACTGCCCATATTGAGGTTCCTGCTTCAATACTGCCTATATTGGAGTCCCAGCTTCAACTGTTGGCAGGGACAGGGAGCTTGCCCAGCTTAGCCCTGCCTCCCAGGACCTGGATGGGCACACCAGCATCATCAAGAGCTGGGAGCTGCCTGCCAGTACTTAGAGAAAGAGACACGCCTGCCCATCCAGCCCGGGGTGACCAGGAGATCTCAGAAGCTGGGTGGCTCCAGACGTGAGGGGTAGAAAGGAGTTTAATCAGTAGAGGTTTCTTTTGCCACCAAATCGAGACCCTGGTTTTATTGTCGTTGCTACTTTCCCTGTCCTTGTGCTCGCAACACTGGTCAAGCTGCCTGGAAACAGTAAGTCCTCATCACGGACCCCACCATCTTGGTGTGCCGCCATCTTGGTGTGTCGCCATCTTGGTGTGCCACCATCTTGGTGTGCTGCCATTTTGGTGTGCCACCATCTTGAGTGCCCTTTCCTCTGTAGCAGCGGCACTCCTCTGCTGTTCTCTGCTGTAGCAGTGGAGTTGGGCCTGCAGTTACCCAGTTGATCACACAAGGAAGAGGTTTAACTCTTTCCCGTATTGATATGTCCATATCAGTATGGACAGCTGTAGTGTTGCCAAAGAGGTAACATGACAATACCTCAGGTGCCATGAAGCAACACTACAAAGAACCAGCACCACTTCCCTCGGGGGTAACACAGCTGTCCCTTGGGACTGTGTGGCCCCAGATGTGTGGAAGCATTGCCTGAAGCCACCTTTTTGAACACTGCTATGCCCAGCAGGAGGTGGTGTTTGAACTCACCTTCAATTGTGGTCTGTTTAATAAATTCCTGGACTTCGGTGTCTCTTTAAAGATGGAGGTAGAGATGGTGATACCCACTTAACCTCTGTGAGCTGGTGGCATGGGCATGGACGATAAAGTCCATTATCTGGGCTTTGACTCTGGTGTTTGCTTTTGATTGGGCTCCCCCCAAACCTGTCCGGTTGATGCCAGAGAGCATACCAACTGTTCAACACGTTTTCCAGTATTACCGACATTTGCACATCACTCAGCATCAAGTGTGTGTCATTCCACTTTGAAGGGGGGGAAAAGTGGCTTTTAAAAGGCTTTTAAGCAGAAAGTATGTTTTAGATACTGATAGCCAACAGGTCAAAGAGATTGAAAAGGAATTAGAGTCACTTGTTCTCATCAAAGACAAATTAGTTCTTGTGAGAATAAAGGCCAGTAATAGCTGAGTGATCCTTAGTCTGTCTGCTGAAAGGACATCAGTCACTTATGCAAGGTTCTTAAAAGACAGAAAATGGGGACATTCTGATTGAGGGCCAGAGTTTCACATCTCTGACCTATGGAAAAGACAGAGGGGATTTCAATAACTCTTTCAAGCACATATGGAATAGGGAATCACCTCTTGTCCACCTCTTCAGAGCATGAGTTAATTTTAAGAACAGCTATTCTGAAATGTTTAAAATAAATTGTCATTGCTCTACCGTGGGTTTACAATACCACATCAGCTTCAAGAGCATTGCCGCACACATCCATAACGGCCTTCAACACCATCAAACCCACCCTCACCCATCCACCATCCTTGCCTCCCTTTCCCTCCTCTCCCCTCTAATAACCACCAGATTTTTCTCAGAGTCTAAGAGTTATTTTTGCTGTGTCTGTTAAGAAGAGCTTAGCTATCACTGAAGGAATAAACCTTATCTGTAGAATTGGGATCATAAAAAGGGCCACTCAATGATTGTGATTTTAACTGATCCGAAGAGCAGGGCACCACCCCCCCCCACACACACACAGTCCCTGCATCCTTCCTTCCCAGCATGTGCCAGATGAACCCAGGCAGTGGACCGGTTTGGGGGTCCAGGTAACGTGACCTCAGTGATAGCGCGAGGCACCAGTAGAATCCTACTGATGGATTCTTCAAGTGTTTCCTTTGTTCTTTTATATTCTTTTAAAATCTGGATCCCTAAAGTGTCACTTCTTCCCAGTTTGAGGCGAGTGCTATTTTGGTTATTGTTTCCTATGGAAACTGTCTCCTTGGGCATGGCAACAGCCCTATCTGCACAGACAAGTATTTATTTAAGCTGGTTTCCCTTGTGGCACTTTGGGCGCCACGGTCCTGTATTTTCTCCCAGTGGATTCCGGGAGGTTGATCTCCACCAGCTCTCAGACACTTGGCTGATCCTGCCCAGCCGCAGATGCTAAGCAGCCAAGTATAATCATCGAGCACCCCCCCGAGACCCAGCCTTGGAGTCTCAGGGACTAACGGAGCTACTGAAACTGTAACCAAGTTGCCAGAACTTTCCAAATAGGCCCGAACCCATGAACCAAAACAGCAAGACAGGGAAAATGCCTCCATGCTCCCTCTGGAGAGAAAGATCTTCCCCTTCACCTCACACAGATTTCCCAACATAGGCTCGTCTTCTTTAACCTTAGGAACAGGAGAGTTCTCGTTGCACCCCCGAATGAATAGCCAACAACAAACCATCAGTCTCACCCCAAAAAGCTATTAAAAATATCTCCTCCAAATGAAACATCTATTCAACCCACAGGGATTAACCAAAGCAGCCAGGACTTAAGGGCTCGGATCCTAGAGAGAAATAAAATGCACTAGGAGGAGTCAGATTGTTGCCACTGCTGTGTCCCCCCAGGGAACTTGCTAGGGAGGCCAGAGAAAGATGCACCACACATACCCCATGTGCACACTCATTGCACACACATGTATCACATACACCATACACAGTACACACACGTGTCACACACAGGTGCTGCAGGCATGCATCACATGCACATGCTGGAGTCTCACTGGACCGGGGAGATGGGAACTAGAATTCAGCCACACACTGAAGGCCTTTGAGGAGCCAACATCCTGGAGAAGGGAACCTACCCCAACCCCAGCCTTTTCCTTTCCCTCTAGACACTGACTGATGCAGGGTGGTGACACAGTTGAAAATTGTATGGGTGCCAAAATGCCTTGGTGGGTGAAAGAAAGACCCGCGAGGAGTGAGAAGTGGGAAGAGGGCAGATAAAAGGGAAAGTGAAGAGAGGGGGGAGAAACGAGAATGGTGGACTGAGGAAACAAGCCCATATGGCCTGGCCAGGGAAGATTTCTGGACGAGTGAGCTGGAGATGGTAAGGAACCACATGGTGGGAGAGTGGCCACCAGAGATGTAGCCAGTGTGGAGTTGGATGCCAGAATGGCAGGCTAGGGGTGACCAGAGACTGCTGAGGGCAAATATGGGGAGTGTGGGCAGATGCTACCGAAGGCAGGCCTGGTAAAGGAAGCATGTGGAGCCGCAGCAAGGCAGCATCTTTGGAAAGCTAAGTTTGCATCAGCATCTGTTTGAAAAGTTTGAAGAGCCTTGGGAAAGCGGAGCAACTCAGAACACTAGAGAGAAAAGAAGCCAGGAGAAGAAGTCCAAGAAGGCCTGGACTTTGCAGGGTGCCTGCCTCAGGTGGGGAGGGGCGCAGGGCACCATCTTGGACACACGTTTGGGACCTTCGGACTTGGGGCGAGATAAGCAGCCACTTGTGGCATGAAGGACTTTGCATTTTCCTGGCTAATTTTCCTTGTAAATAAAACTCTATTGTTTAAATTGCATCTGACTGGCAACTGCTCCGTGCGGGTGATGCAACTCTGGTAAGACGTTGGGTGACTGAAGCTGCATTTTTAAAATGTCACTTTTTTCCCTGTAGCTTGTTGCTTGGAGGCTTCTGCCCCTTTCTGACCTGATTTCATGACCTCCTCAGCTAAACAGAATGGGCCAGGGCAGCCCAGGCAGCAGACAGCCTCTCGGATAGTTGAAGAATCCACACTACAACAAAGTCGAAACTTGGAATTTGGGGTCCTCCGAAGCACTACAGACTTTCAAATGAGTCCCCAAAGGCCACCCCCTGAGGAGTATAGGTGCAGCACATCAGAGATAGAGTTACCTCCACAAACCCTGAAGTGAATGCAGTCCTGGTGGGTGCAAAGTCGTCTACTGGTCAAGGCACAATGAATGCATATTCGTGAGGAGTCAGCACCATCTAGAATTCTCTTTACACACAACACGCCTCCATCAGTCCTCATCACCAGTCACTCCAGAAAACATGGCCGATGCCCAACATTCAAGAGAGGAAGAGGGAGCCAAGGTAATTGAAAGAGCAGCACACGTGAGTCATCTACTGCGGTCCTCGGCTCAGACTTGAAGACAACCATGACTGGAATGGTTCTAGAAATAGATTTTTTAAAAACCTGGAGGATTCCACCAAGGACTGCAATTTTTCAAAACCATTAAATGGCAACTGTAGAACTGATAAATGCAATCACTAAATTGAGAATTTCAGAGCCGGCTGTAATGATCAATGGAATGCAAAAGAGAGAATTAATACTGGAAAGTAGGTCAGCTCAAAATCCAAATTGAACCGCAAAGAAAAAATATGAAAACAAAGAAAAGAATGAGATGACTGATTCGCAGTGGAAAATTCTAGTATCTGTGCAATTAAGATTACAGGAGAGGAGAAAGAATGGAGAAACTTATGACCCCAAACTAGAGAAACTCTCTATCTGAACAGACCAAGAGAAATGCATGCTTTACCTGGTCTCCTCCCAGGAAGATAGCTGTGAACTGGAGCTGAAGGGCAGAAATCATAACAGTAAGCAGAGAACAAAGGCATTACAGTCAATGGGGAAACAATAAGATATCGGAGGCACGTTTCTGTAGGTTAGTCACCAAATTAGAAATCAAAATTTCAAAGACTTTTCCATTTACAGTAACAATGATAGGTAGGAATAAATGAATAGATGTGCAAGTTCTCTTTGCTGAGTACTATAAAACATTTCTGAAAGAATTTTAAATAGATGAAATAAGTAAAAGAGAAAGTTCATAAAGACCAAAAATGAAGAGATAAGGGACTGCACCTGGCTCACGCTCACTTCTAACTTTCAGGAACATGTCTCATGTACATATTGTTGCAAGGGAGACTGGGGAGGCAGTTTGTAGCTCCTCAGGAGGAACTATCATTGCACAATTCTCCCACTAATGCCTTCCCTTAGTTATTCAACAAACATCTGTTTGCTGTCTTTTGGGTACTAGGCAATGGCAAGGTGCTGGGAATACAAACGAAGACATCATCCCTGCTTTCATAGAGATACTGGGCCAGTTAGAGAGACGAACATAACCACCAGCAGAGGCAGGGAATAAGGAGGAGGCTTCCCTCTTAACCTGGGGGGCTAAGGAGTTTTTCAAGAAACAGTTGCCAAAATTTGAATCATTGATAGTATCATTTCCAGTTCTTCCAGTCCATCTCCATAAAAATCTTGTGAAGAACTTACTGGTGAGTCCTAGAAGTTAAGGGTCAACTCATGTTTAAAAAAGAAAAATGTCCTTACTATGAGATTCTTTTTTTGTTTGTTTGTTTATATACATAAGTTTCACATCTTTGTATTCCCCAGGGATTACCCACCACCTCCCCCCACCCTGACCGCTCCCTCCCATCTCCCCCACCACCCCAAATGTGTTCTTTAGTTTGATTGTTAGCTTGTTTGGACTTTTCCTTCTGATCTTTTGCTTGTTTTTCCTATATTCCATATATTAGTGAAACCATTTGGTTTCTGTCTTTTTCTTTCTGACTTGTTTCTGCTAATATGATTTCTTTTAGGTACATCCATGCTATCATATGAGATTCTTTTTTCCTGTTCAGGACATTTTTAAGAAACTAAGTTAAAAATGAGAGATCCTTCAGTGCACTTTGAAATCACAGATGTATTCCATATCACTTACAGCAAGGTGGTGATTCTGAAGGGGGCGAGGGTGTTAGGGGACATATACCCATGGGCACATTAGTAGTGCCAGTGCAGCTTTATTCACAAAGTCAATCCTGAATGAATCCCAGCATCCACGAAGGCCAATGTCTCTTACTCAGGGCAAACTCCATTCATTGGCAACCACGTGGCTTAGGTTTAACCTTTGTTCAGCTTAAGAATATGCAACAACCCAAATGTCCCAACACAGATGAATGGATCAAAAAATGATGGCCTATGTACACAATGGAATATTATTCAACAATCACAAAGGCAAACTCATGCCATTGGTGGTAACATGGATAGAGCTGGAAGGAATCATGTCAACAGAAATAAGCCAGAAAGAAAGAGAAAAACCAGCAGTCTCACTTATAGGTGGGATGTAGGGAAAACAAACAAAAGGTCAAGAAAAAGTTCAAACAAGCTAACAACAGAACTAAAGCATGTAGCAAGGGAGGGGTGGGGGAAGGGACAAATCAGGGAAAGGATGAGCATGAGAGAGCAGGATGACAGTTCAGGGGTGACATGGTGGTGGGAGAACCCTGGGAACACAAAGATGCAAAAAAGATATATGATGTAAGTAATAAAAAACATTTGACATTTTAAAGATAATTTAGAAAAAGAATGATTTTTAAAAGAATTATTACTAAAAGAATTATTTCTAAAAGAATTTAGAAAAAGAATGAGCTTGTTGCGTCTCCAGGCAGTGCTAACTCCAGATGTGACCAGGTGTCTGTGTGAGTCACCCACCCTCGTCGGCACCTGCCACATGGAGTGGGTGTCAGCCTCATCCTGTGACAGGCGGTGGGTCTTTATTTGGCGACGCTGCTTGTAGTCTGTGGCCCAGGGTGAGAGCAACTGGAGCTGCCATGAGTGTCTGATGTGCAGTCTGATGTGCAGTCCCGTACCATTCACACAGCACCAGCTCTTCTCTTGGTGGCTGCTGCAGCTTTGGCTTAGAATGTGCTGCTCCAGTTCCAATGACCGCCCGTCAGGCCAGGGTGCCTTCTGCAACATCCTGCCAGGCCCTGAACTATGCATTATTGAAAGTTATGCTCAGTCTTGGCCACATGAGTTCTGCTCCTTTGGATGAGCCGCCATTGGAACTGGGGTCAGAGGTTAGAGGCCTCGGTCATACTGGCGGATTGCAATAGCTAATAGCAGCTGGCCAGCCTCCGGCCAAGGCCGTGTGAAGTGGATACTCTTGGGGCCAAGTGGGATCTCGGGCTCCTGGTGGACCTCATCCTCACCGGCCCCTGTGGTCGCATTTGGCTTTCTCAAGGTGCGCCTGGCAGAGACAGAGCCAATGTCCTTTGGACCCTTTGAACCTCCAAGCCCCCCAACCCCCGTCCATCTCTGCTGGTCCCCAGAGGCAGACCTCCCCTGACACACAGGGACCCCCCTGAGCCTCGGGGCACAGGCTTGCGGGAACTGGAGACAGGGAGGGGTTTTCAAGCCTAGCTTTCCTGGAGCCACCAGGTTCAAACTCTGAGTCCCTTACACATTCTGTTAAAGGACAATGTTGTTTTAAATGCAATCCAATTTCGGTCCTTAGTATAAGTTACTTTCACTACTTCATCGCGCATTTTGAAGTGGCGTCACCGGCTAGCCTGGCTTTGTTCTAATATGTCCAATGTTCTTCTTGCTAACAGTGATGTTCAAGCCCCGCCCCACATGTTTTCCAAGATGTCAAATGTGTCTCTCTACGCATGAAGGTCTGTGAGGGGCTCCTTAGGGTCGCATCTCCATGTCTAGTGTCAATCTCCCCCCAGGGTTACAATCCAGTGCGCCTCGCTGAGAACGACCCCATCATCTCTCGAAATCCAGTTGCTTCTTAAGCACTGGGCAGACCTAGCAGAGCCCACATGTGCTGGCAGGTTCTCCCTGAAGGAGGGTCCCTTGCTTGTCAAACCCAAGGGGACACCATCCCCGCCTGGCAGAGCACTTGCCATCTGCATCTGAGGCCAGCATTTTCCAACCTCAGCCACCCTCTGTCTACACTCCAGCAAGGCTCCATCAACTGTCTCAACCTACCTGGATTCTCATCAGCATCCTGCATGGCAAGACACCACCCATGCCCCTTCAGATGCCATCTCATTGCTTCTGCAGCTGTGTGTGCCATTTGGACTCATCATGGGAACAACACCAATGCCCTAAATGCCCCCCCACCACCATCACCACAGACAGGGTCTTACCTCCTCAGCTCCCACCACAAAGGCCTGATCCAGAGCTGGGGACCCACCTGTGCCCCCTCATACCTCCCAACCTCTGATGTAAAAACATTTGGGGTGGCTGATGTGAGAAAAATATCGCAAGAGTGTTTTTTTTTTTAAATATATATATAATATTGGCCCTAAAAATAAAGAACTTAATAGGCAAATTAATAAATCTATTTATTTTCGATGTTCAAATCTATGTCAGGCTCTTTATCCTTGGAAATGTTTCACATACTATTTCATGACCAGGCTCTGTTGTAGCAAATTCCATCTTCTCCTTCAAGTCAGCATGAGAAGTTGGAGCCAACAATAAGAACTGAAAGAGGGAAATGAAGAAATAGCACGCGATTAATTACAGGAACCCTCGATTATTTATCCATTCAATCCACCCCTGTCCGCTCCAGTGTCACCAACAAATAAACATACCCTGAAAGGTAACTTCCCCACTTGCAATTTAGTGGAAATCATTCCATGCAAGTTACTGTTTTGAGAGTTTATGCTGGATTAGTCTAGAAGGGGCCTTTTTTACTTATTTGGTTTATTTTAATTCCTGCAAACACATAATGAGTCTGGAAAATAAAATTTAGGTTTATCTCCTGTCCATAAAGGTGGCCATAAAAAAAAATCATAGCTTGGAGCTAGGTGTGGTGATGGGTGCCTGTAATCCCAGCTACCTGGGAGGCTAAGGCTAGGGATCACTTGAGTCCATGGGTTTGGGACTACCCTGGGCAACACAGTGAGACCTAGTCTCTTAAAAATCATAGCTCGCCGAGTATCTATGATCTATTTGCCACTGAGCCCCTGCGGTACACCAGGGAAGGGGACCCAGTGATGAAGCTCACCCCCAAGTTCCTAGTATCACTGCAGTGAGAGAAACTGGAGATTAAGCAATTAAACCCCTGGCCCTCCAGCGGCCGCTCAGACCCACTCAGGCCCAAGGGGCCCCCAAGAGCCGCCCTCTACCTCTTGAGCATCTTCACCGTGGGTGAATGTGCTGGGTCCCTGGGTGGAGGGTGGATTCCAACAGTCTGTCCTGCAGAGCAGAAGGCCACCCCCTACCCCTACATCCTCACCCCTGCTCCCCTCCCAGGCTGCTGTGTGGTGAGCAAAAGCTCCCTCCTGTGGCCCCTGGGAACAGCATGTCTCTCCCAGGTGTGGACCTGCAGCGAGCTCCTTGCAGGTAAAGCCCTGGTCCCAGCGCCTGGTGCCAAGGGAACGCTTGGCAACGTAACACAGCCTCTCCAGCGCCTTCCCTCTGCCACACAAGGGAGCTGGTTCCTGCTAAAGTTCTCGTCTTGTTTTTGCTGTTTTCTCCTAAACCTGCTCCTCCCCCCTCATTTAATTTCTGAACCTCATTCATGAATGCTCCCTAGTTTATGATTTTCTGGCTTTGATCAGTCATCCACCAGGACTCTGTGTTTTGCTCACATGACAGCTACTATCTACGCATCTTGGTCTTCCTGACTTGTTCTCTATGCACCATGGCCCTGAGTGCCTTCCACATTCTGACTTTCCTTACAGGGCAGCCTGGCTATAGCACATCTTCTTCTTTAAAAAAAAATTTTATTTATTTATTTTACATAATTGTTGATGACCTTGGGTATAGCTCCCCATCCTCCCCCCCCACTCTGGTTACTCTAACTCCTCTCTCACTGCTGTTTCTTCGATCATGTTTTAGCCCATTGGTCTCTTCCTTTTCTGAGGCATTGTTTTTTTCCCGGACAAGGATCTGGGTTCCTGGGTCCCAGAAGACCGTGTTGTTTAGATTTTGATGCTTGACTTCGTGGCGCACTTTCTCTTCAACTCCTTTGGAGCCGCTCAGTGGTTCATCCTTCTTGCTGGTCGTCTCTTCCATTTTGGTTTTAGTTCTATGTTGCTGCTTCTTTGCCATTTTGCTGGACTCTGGCTTTAGGGAGACAGTCTCCCAGTCCTTGTCGGTAGGCAAGTTCCTCGTGGAGAGAAACCTTAATGCATAGTTAGACCAGATCGTGTCTTCTCTCCATTTGCCATTTGCTGCTCTGCCTTGGGGCTCGGCCACGATTCTGTGGCCTTCTTCCCGTGTGGTAAGGGGGTAACATGTTCTCATTGCAGGTTTCTCTGCCCCCTGGCTTTGGCTTCCAAGCAATAGTGACCGTATCGGTGTAGCTCTTTGATGAGTCCTTGGTATGGCTGGTCATTCAGTCCTTTATCTGTTGATTTCCTCCATGCTATTCATGGGTCCTGCCCAGGAGATGGGTGTTTCAGGGTTTATTGTTGTTGTTGTTGTGCATCCTCTTCTATGTCTAAAGTTGGTTCATTAGTGTTTTTCTTGTTCCAGGTGAGGACTGGTTAGAGTATAAGTAAGATCAGAGAAGGGGTGGGGCTACCCACCTGCCCCCACCCTTCCCTGCATGCCTGTGCCCTGGCAGGGTTTGGGAGCTGTATAGCACATCTTCTTGATCTCACCATCTCTGAGTGGGGTTTGGGTTGCTTCCAGGGCAGCAGCTGCTAATAACGCTGTCGGGATTATTGTGGGACATGTCATTTTTTGAGTTGATGGTTTCACATTCCTGGATAGATGCCCCAAAGTGGGACTGCTGGGTCAGGGTCTTTCTGTCGTCAGTGTCTTAGAGTTGGTCCAGATCACCTACCAAAATGGCTGCCGCAGTTGACATTCCCACCACCAGGCTAATAAGGTTCCACTTTCTCCCCATCCAGCACTTGCCTTTTTTTTTAAACAGTTTTTATTTTTATTTTTTCCTTTTTTAAAACTTTTATTTATTTTTATTCTTTAAATCACAATCTTGGTAAATATTTTTTAGGATACCCTTCCCTTTGGCGCCCCTTCCATCTACTCAAATCCCTGTCTTTGTTGTTTGCTAACTTTAAATCCATTAGTCTATTTCCTGTGGCAGTGTCTTTTCATTGGGTAAGGCACTTGTTCAGAGACTTTTCAGCAAGTGCTATTCTCAAAGGGGTGAGGATAGGATATGGGAACATGGGCACTCACCTCCCTTATGAGAAGTGAAGCTGAACATTTGTTCATATACCTGTTGACATTCTAGATAGTCTCGTTGGAGAACCATTTATTCAAAGCTGCTGGTCATTTATCCGTTGGACTGCTTAGGAGTTTTGTGGTTAAGTTTTAATAACATTTTTTATGGATCATGAATATTAACCCCTTGTCTACTATGTAATGTTGAAATATTTTCTCCCATTCTAAAGGCTGTGTTTTCAATCTACTTATATTTTCTTTCACTCTGTAAAAGCTTTTTAATTTGAAGTTGTTCCGATTCTTTATTTTTGTTTGTATTTCCTTTTCAATAGGGGTTGAGTCTCCCACAAAATATTTAGCATCCATGATGTGAAGTGTTTTCTTCTATGTATCTTATGTTGTGGTTCTCAAAGCTATGACTTTAATCCACTTGGAGTTGACATATATTTTTAACTTTATTTTTTTGTTATAAAAAAACTAATCATTCCTTTAATGGGAGAACATCAGGTTACATTGTTTATCTCCAGATATCTATAGATCAAAGGAAATAAAATTCCATCCACCAGCCATCTTGAACTGTGCACTCAAAATTCTCACAGTTTTAGACTGCTTGTCTGAGGTTAGGGGAAAAGAGAAAGATTTTTTTTCTCTTAGTGTTTTTCATTACAGCCATTAAGAGATGGAGATAATACTGACTTGCTCTTTCAACCTATCACGTAACACCAGATCACGATAATTTCATCCTATAACCTAGAATCATTTAAACTCTATCTGCAGTTTCTGACCCACTCCAGACCCTAAGCAATTTCCTGGAAAGAAGTACAAAGTCATTAACTCTGTGTGTAATAATTGATCCACATTAACCCTACTTTTGTCCTAACCTTAGAATCCCAATTTCTCAGACACTGGGCTCCTGTCTGGTCCTCATGACTGAGCCAAACAAACAAACAAACTAACAAATACTTATAAATAAATAAATGAATAAATATTTTAACTTTAAATATTCACATATATAGTCATTGGGACTGCCACAATTGGCTCTCTGGTGGTGTAAACCACAGAACCGTATTCCCTGGAAATCCAAGGTCAGGGAGACCCCAGGGTCAGGATCTGGTTTGTCCACAACCACCCTGTGCTATGTCCTCACCTGGCACAGAGAGAACCAGCACCCTTCTTTTGCTTTTAGGAACACAGGGATCCCATCAAAGAAAGCCAAAGGCCCTGCTTCCAAGAAAGACCTCCTGGGGGTGGCGGAGGGGAACTTCAGTGAATGGGGGCAGGGCATTGGGCAAAGATACTCAGTTCCTAGCAGCAAGTTCTCTATCACTCCACTGGGTTTCATTTTTAAAATATCTCTTGGAAAGGGCACATTCCTGAAGCTATAAATAGCGAACCTTAAGGGAACATAACGCAGCATTGCCCAATGACCCTTCGGTTATCTCCTTTCAGAGAACAAGCCATCTCTTCAGGGAGGGGCTGGGCACTCTCTGAAGTGCCTTCAGATCCACTGTGCACCTTCTCTGCCCTTCTCTGGTCTCCCAGGACCCCTTGTGGGTCATGCTCCGCTGATTTCTACTGATTGGTCAACGAGTAGCACTGCAGGATGCTGGAGGGCAGGAAGCAGGGTCTGTCCCCTGGTCCTATCATGCTGTGGGCCTGGTTCTGGGACTGGAGGCACCTCGTACCGGAGGTGGGAGTGACCTAGAGTTCAGTATGTCTCACTCCCCTTCAGGCCCGGGACTTCCAGAGCTTCCTGCTAGCATTGCAGGACCCTGCTAGCATCTGGGTCCCCAGACCTTACTGTTGGGTTGCTTAGCTCTGTGGCTGAACTCTGCAAAAAGCCCTGGCCTGAAAGAACCTTCTGTTGAACCATCTGAGAGATTTCTCTTTCCTGCTAGGACCCTGGTTGATGGATGTGATTATGAAAATGGTCAGTCTTTTCCCGTGTGACCTATTTCCCTATCAGCCTTGCTCTTAGTTTCATAAAATATTTTCCATCATTGCAACTGGACAACCTCATGCAAAAGAATGAAATGAGACCATGTCTTACACCACACACAAAAACTCCAGCTGGGCACAGTGGCACATGCCTGTAATCCCAGCTACTTGGGAGGCTGAGGCTAGGAATCACTTGAGTGTGTGGGTTCAAGACTACCCTGGGCAACAGAGTGAGACCTAGTCTCTAAAAAAAAATTGTCTCCACATGGATAAAAGCTTCAGATTTAAGCCCTGAATCCATAGACTCCTTAGGAGAAAATGTAGGCAAAACTTTCCACAACATAAGCTTCCGAGTCTGGATTCATCCCCACAGCAAGGAAAACAGGAGAGAATAGAAACCATTAGGATTATCTTAAATTAAGAAGCATCTGCATGACAAAAGAAACTATTACTAAAACAAAAAGATCCCTACTGAATGCAAGAAAATATTTGCACACCACACATCCAGCAAGGGGCTGGTTTCCAAGATCAACAAAGAGCTTAGACTCTCAATGAAAGAAAAACAACCCAATCAAAAAATAGGCAGATGAGCTAAATAGGCATTTCTCCAAGGAAGACATACAAATGGCTGACAGGCACAAGAGAAGATGCTCATCACTTTGAGTCTGGGAAATGCAAATCAAAACCACAGTGAGATGATACCGTACACCTGTGAGAATGGCTGTATTAAAAAGACCAGCAACAAGTGTTGGTGAGGATATAGAGCAAAGGGACCCTTCAGACACTGCTGGGTGGTAGGTTGTAGACTGTTCTGGCCCCTGTAGAGTTTCCTTAAGTATAAAAAGTGGATCTAAAATAATCCAGCAATTCCTCATCTTGGTATCTACCCAGAAAATGCAAAAAAGCTAAATTCAAAGGGATATGTACACTCTTGTTTTCATTGCAACACTATTGACATGAGCCAAGCAATGGAAACAACCTAATTGCCCCCAAACAGACGAACAGAACAGAAAGACATGGTGTGAAACATAATGGAATAAGACTCAGCTAGGAAACGATGACCTTTCACCAGTTGCAGCAACCTAGATGGAACTGAAGGTCTTGATGCAGAGGGAAATAAATCAGAAGGAGAGAGATAAACACCAGCTAGTGTCACAAAATTGTGCAATACAGAGAAACAAAACAAAGGGCCAAATAAAGTCAACTTGATAACAAAGCCTGGTACTGGACCGCAGAGTTGAGGCTACTGGAGCAGGAGGGGCACATTTGTGTGGAGTGGAAGACTTTGGGTGTCTCAGTGAGGGGCGTAGTAACAGCACCTGAAGGGGGATCCTCTGTACATCACGAACAACTTTGCAAACCCATGTTGCATCAATAACAAACAATAACCTGAACAGTTATTTTTCATCATTTAGAAGAAATTCTGGAGACTTTCTAACTGGTATACGTGACAGCAAGGTCAAGCTGATCATTGCCTTAAAGGAAATAGTCGTTTTTATTATGACTTGGAAGTGAGGTTGAGACACACAGTAAAGGATTTATAATCTTTGCTCGTGGTTTCATGGATTAAGAAATACAAAAAATAGGAGCTAGACGATGTGAATCCAGCTTGCAGGTGAGCTATCAGAAGTCCTTTATTATTGCTCAGGTGTGTCCTTGCAACCCCCTCCTTCTCAGGCAAAGCTCAAATTCTCTTTCTAGAGGAATCCAACACTTACTTGCTCCTCAGCCAGCATATCAAGGTTTCCGGGAGCACCCCCTCAGCTCCTCCAGAAATCCTGTAAACCAGGGAAATTAGATTACCATCTGGGCACTCCATTTTAAATGGCTTATACTGAATCTGAACCCAGGTAAGGAGATACAAAGTCACCTTAGAAGCAAACAGACCCTTGTTAGTATCTGACGTTAGCTGCACTTGAATTTATTAAACCACCTCCAGCAAAAATATGTCAATGAGAAAAGGCCAGCCCTAAGAGAATCACAGCAGCAGCTCTCCACTGTGCTCTGGGGATCACCTTACAAAGGTAGAAGCTGGGATAACTCAGAATGTCCTAGAATCCTGAGAGCAAGGTAAAACACTTTGACTCCTTTCAGTCAGATACCATTAAATAATTAGTCCATCCAATTCCCATGTTCAAACTCTGTGCTTAGCAAGAAATATTTTTTTCAGTCATGACTGCTTATCCCCAAAGCAGTATGTAATCATTGCAGGAACCATCAGAAAGTGTGGGCCTTGCCCAGGAGGTACATGAATGCCCTGATGATTTTCTTCATGTGATTTTTCACAGACATAGATGCACAAACTATATATTAACCAAAACAGAAATGTTTCATCCTGTGGGAATGCAAACTGGTCCAGCCACTCTGGAAAGCTGTGTGGAGGACCCTCATACTACTAGAAATGGAACTACTGTTCGATCCAGCAATCCCACTTCTGGGAATCTACCAAAAGGATATATATATAGAAACACTCATTCAAAAGGACACCTGTGCTCAGATGTTTACCACAACACTGTTTATAATAGGATATGGAAACAACCCAAATGCCCCCAAACAGACAAATGGATCAGAACGTTGTGGTGTATGTACACCATGAAATACCATTCATTAATCAAAAAAAGACAAATTTGGTGCATTTGTGATAACATGGATTGACCTGGAAAGAATCATGTTAGCAAAAATAATCCAGAAAGATAAAGAGAAATAATGGATGGTCTCACCTACATGCAGGATATAGGGGAAACAAACAAACAAAAGGACAAGGAAAAAATAAGCAGCAGAATGAAAGCACAAAACAAGAGAGGGGGAGGAGGTGAAGTTGGGGAGGGATGGGCACAAGAGATTAAGTAGGTTCATGGGTGATAAGGTAGTGGGAAAACCTCGGGGTAGACAATATATATACTATATATATATATGTGAGTGGTGCAATCAATTAAAAGAAAATAAAAGAAATGTCTCATCCTGAGTGAAATGTTTTCCAACTTGCTCTTCACATAGTAATCAATAATGAATACCTTTACATGTCAACAAATATCTCTACTACAGCAGAATAATGGATCCTATTGTCTTAGGTGAGGCAACGCTACAATTTATTTTGACTGATATTGAATGTTTCTTCCATTTTCATCATCTCACCATAACCACCAACTCCGAAAGAGACATGTTGCAGTAATCTTTGCCCCCATTAACCCTTTCCCTGCACATACCCCCGAAGGACCCAGATATTGAAGATGTTTGATATCTTTCACCAGCTCACTTTCTAGAAAACATAATTGTTTTAGTTGGTGGTAAATCCTTAAATTATTAATTTAATGTGTACTTTTCTGATTACCTGAGAAGCAGAATACTTTTCAAGAATTTATTTAGAACTAAATTTCTTTTTAAACTTCTTATGTATATCTTCTGCCTATTTTTCATTGGAGTAGCTTATGTATTGCAGAGATCTTTATAGTAACAGGGAATTAACTTTCATGATGTTTTCCCGGCCTATTACTTACCTATTGCTTACCTTTTATTACAGAATTTTTTTTAAGCTCAAACTCAGGAATGACTTTGACTTTTAAGTCACAGAATACCCAACCCCAAGGACTTAGATGCAAAGAGGATTATAGAGTTCATTTAAGTTCATATAAGAAACACCTCAAAGAGAGGCAGCTGCTGGAACTGAGTGTTGAGGATGAGAGGCTGCGCATCCTAGCTTGTTTTGGCCTCTTCCTGTCCTTGTTGGAAGGATGTCAGATGACACTGCTGTCTTCTCCTTGACCTTCACACTGATGACCACTAACGGCTGCTGCAGTGCCAGCCATCAAGTCTGTGTTCCAGGCAGGAGGTGAAAGCATGAGAGAGAGAAATACAGTTGACCCTGCTTATCCCTGCTGACAGAACTGGTGACGTGACCCTTCCCAGCATCTTGGAAGAACAGGTCAGGACCAAGGGGACACAGCAGGAGAGGAACAAACCTACACCGACTATCCAGAGAGCTATTTTAAGATTGATATTGTCAAACTGATATATTTTTATCTCTTTGACTTCATGTTTTGAAAGTCCTTCCCCAATCAAGGCTGTATTCCAGTAGGTACTTATCTATATTTTCTTCTATTCTGTGGTTTCATTGTAAGATGATAGAGACATCCAACTTTTTTCCAGATAATTGGCCAATTGCCCCAGCATCATCTTTGGGCTTCCGGCGCTATCTGATATAGCTTTACTGGGTACCGGCAAGTCAATTTGGGGCCCTGCTTTTTTCTTCCAAGGGTCCAGTGAGCAGCTCCTGTGCTACAGCCAGTGCCTCAGTTAACATAACTTCTGCATGTTGACATTGTAGGGTCAGCACTGCAGTGCCCTCAGCTCTGTCTGCCCATCGGAAAGATGGGCTGGTTGTGGGCACAGTCATCATGGAACAGGATTGCAGGGAGAAACCAGGACCTGGACTAAGATCTGACTCTTTGGGGGAAGTGCTGGGGCTGGGACTAGGGCTGGAGTACTAGAACACCTGCAAGTCAGCCACTTCACTCTGGCGCTGTGTGCCCTTGGTTCCATGGGACGTGGAGTGGGGCAGCAGAGGGCACATGTGCGAAGGTCCCTGGGCCACCCTGTGTGCAGGTATTCAGTGAGTGACCCACGGCTGCAAAACAACTGTGTGAAAGAGATGTATTTCCCCAGGTCTAGCAAAGAGGCCACTAGGGCAAGGGTAGCCCTTTAGGAAGGCAGGGTAGCCAGAGATGAGGCGTTGAGCAGAGACGGCAAAGGGTAGCTTCAGGAGCAAGAACAGCAGAGGAGGCTTCAAGGGAAAGAAGAGCCATGGAGACATGTGATGCAGGGTGTGTAGCAGGGCAGGGCACACATAACGAGTGGGGTTCCTTTGGGGTGGAGGCCAATGGACAGATGAGTATCTTTGGGGTCTGGTGATGGTCCTGAACCACTGGGTTCAGTGACATGAAACATACAACCTTGCATGTGGTTCTACTAGAGTCAAGTCCCCAGTAGCTGAAGATGTGACCGGCACACACTCTGCCCCTGCGCTTCTCCGAGACAAGCCACGCCAGTGACCACACAGTCCTCTAAGAGAAGTGACATGCAACATCAAATGTTCCTAAGCCAACGGGTAGGACTCTGCACTCGGGAGTCACGTTGGACTTGCCACTGAAAATGAAATGAAAAGGAGGGAAATCTGCCCTGTACAGGAAGACCAGCAGCATGAGCTCAAGGTCACGGCTGATCTCAGCCACACCTCTCCCTGCAAAACCACCAAATAAGGATAAATATACAGCAGGGCCTGAAATAGTAAAACCAGTTCTACTGTAAGTTGGTCTATTTTGGGGGTTGTAACTATACCGATTCAGAATGTGCTCTGGGGCCTGCATTTTTCTTGCTAATTGATTGGAATGAAGAAGATTAGTCGAGACCATGTTGGCTTCCCACCCCTGACAAATAGCTCCTTTCTTCTCATGTCCATGCATGGGACATGGGAGCATGAGATGTTATTACTGGCTTCAGCCAAACTAGAACTTCGACCTCGAGTGAAATC
>PVHY01023395.1:0-21015 GCA_004024945.1 Uropsilus gracilis
TTTCTTTCTTTCTTTCTTTCTTTCTTTCTTTCTTTTTTTTTTTTTGAGACTAGGTCTCTATGTTGCCCAGGGTATTCCCGAACATGCAAGCTCAAGTGATACCTAGCATCAGCCTCCCAGGTAGCTGGGATTACAGGCGCACCACAACGTCCAGTTATTTTTTAGAGACTAGGTCTCAGCCCTGCTATGTTGCCCAGGGTAGTCTCGAACCCGCAGCCTCAAGTGATCCCTAGCCTCAGCCTCCCAATTAACTGGATTACATGTGCGCACCACCACAACCAGCCCCAGACTGAGAAACTTTTGATACAGAATTTAAGAAATTATGTTTGAATTCCACAAGTGATCTGACTAGTATTTCCTAACAAACAATAACAACAAAATCTTTCCAATCAGATGAGGTATTTGGAGATGTCTGAGATATAAAAACTTTAAACATCAGACATTTAAGCTTATGAAAAAAATGGGGACATAGACACTCTTCCTCTGATTTCCACCTGGGAGCTCATAATATGGCCTCATTTAGAATCTGCTGCTTTTCTGTTCCAACTTGACCCCTTTTCCATTTCCCTCAGGCTAAGTCCTCCTGGAATCACTGAGGGTAGCAATGTGGGCAAAAAGCAGCAGCTGCTTCAACCTTCACAGGTTCCTCCCAGGAGGGAGGGAGGCTGTGTCTTCTATGAGGATCCTTGACAAAAAGAGTTACAACAAAACTGTCACTGAGAAGGAGTCACAGCATGTTTGTTGACATAATAATGTGCTGCGGACACATTTGCCTTTACAATCGATTATCAGTGAGAAAGAAACTTTTTTTTTTTTACTAGGTCTCACTTTGTTGCCTGAGGAAACATGGACTCAAGCAATCGTCAGCCTCAGCCTCCCAGTAGCTGGGATTACAGGCGTGTGCCACTACATCCAACTATTTTTTTGAGACTAAACCTCGCTATGTTGCCCCAGGCCGGTCTCGAACCCACAGACTCAAGCGATTCCTAGTCTCGGCCTCCCTTCTTAGGCTAGGATTAAAGGTGCATGCCACCATGCCCAGCCCCAGAAACTCTTTTTTGGACTCAAGGAAGACTATTCCTTTTGAGTACAATTGTTTCAAGTTTCTCCTGAAGAAATCCTTTGAGCTTGGAACACTTGTGCTTAGCATGGTTTTTGTCACTGCCTTGGACAAGATACCTCTGCCACTCTTGGGCGAATCATGAAAGCAAATGTCCCAGCGGCGTCTGTAGCGAGGCGCCTGAGGAGACCAGAGTGCACGGAGCGGCAGCTGCTGGGGGAAGAGGGTGCTGCCTGAGGCCTGGGTTCCGGGGTGCAGGGCCTGAGGCAGGTCGTGTCCAGGAACAGCCAGCCCTCCCCCCCCTGCTGCAGTTATAAAGGGGGGCTACTACAGCTGTAGCTCAGGAACTTCTGTCAGAACAGCAAACACAGAAAAAGAAAAAGATGTGGTCTACAATAGAACATTACTCATCAATTAAAAACAAATTTGACGAATTTGTGATAACATGGATGGACCTAGAAGAAATCATATTAGCAGAAACAAGTCAGAAAGAAAAAGACAGAAACCAAATGGCTTCACTATTATATGGGACATGGGAAAAGAAAAAAAAACATGAGGAAAAATCAAAACAAGCTAACAACCAAACTGAAGTACACAACTGGGGGTGGGGGTGGGGTGGTTGGAGAGTGTGGGAATGTCAAGGAGGGAAGATGGTGGGCTAACCACGGGGACTACAGATGTGAAATTTATACATAAATAAATTATTTAATATAAAAAAATTAAAAATGCAATCCCTGAAAAAAAACAAACAAACAAAACAGCAAACACAAAGCGTCTTTCACCTGGACAAGCAGCGTGAGGCGCCCCCTGGGCACGCTGGACCTTCTCCAGCCTTTGCACCCAGAGGCGGCGCTCCGCATGTCACGTGATCTTCCAATGCCAGGGAAATAAAGGCAGGAAAAATAAACACCAGGAAAGAAGTGTGTCACGGAAAACGATCCAGTTTTAGGAGGCTGTGTAATATTTAACATGAATGGTGATGCTAACATGAAAATAAACTTAGGAAAAAAGCTGGTCATGGTGGTGCGCGCCTGTAATCCAAGAGCTGGGAGGCAAGAGGCCCGGGGTCACTTGAGTTCGTGGGTTCGAGACTACCCCAGGCAACACAGCAAGACCTGTTCTCGAAAAAGCAGCCGGGTACGGTGGCGGGCACCTGTAATCCAAGCTTCCTGGGAGGCTGAGGCTGGGGATCGCTTGAGTCGGTGGGATCTGGACTACCCCGGGCAACATAATCTCAAATATAAATAAATGAGTAGATAAATAAACAAACTTAGGAAAAGGGGCCAAGAACTTGAAGATCAGGGCATTGGTTTCCTGGCCATCTAAAAGAACACTTGGACTAACAGTATATAAAATCAGATAGCCTAGACCCTGGTAATAATTTTGTGGTTTGTTGAAAATGACTCACTTATCAAATCTAGAAAGATGGAGAGATGGATTGTGTGCCAACATGTGTTCTTTTGTAGATCCTGAGTTACTGGCCTAAGTTTCCCAAAGCTGTTGCACAGATAGAAGCATCTGTAGTGGGTAATGATAGCAAGAATAGAAATGATACTAGTAATAATAATGTCATTGCCAAGTGTGCTAAACACTTTAGAAATGTTGGCTTATTTCATCCAAGCAACACTCTTTTATGAGGTAATTTTTCAGAAGGGGAGCTGAGGTTCAAACAGATTAGGCAACTTGGCCAAGATCACACACAGCTGGTGAGCAGTGGAACTGGAATTGGAAGCCAGAACAAAACTATGCTCTCAGTCTATTGCCTCAATCAACAGAAAAAGAAATAGAAGGAGAGACTGGAGACACTAAAGTAGCAAAGGTCATCAATGTCATAGACTGTAATCTGAGTGTAAATGACCACACACCCTCTCTGACTCACTTTCTTAGAAGTCTCCTCATATATTCTCAGTTGACAGTTGACACCTGACTTGAAACAGGTCTATCCAGGACACTTAAAAACTTAAGGAGCTGAATGGTGCTTTCTACAAAATCAGATGTGGAAAATTGTCAAATGTTGGAGTTTGGAAGCGATTATAATTCTGAGAATAAAATTATAGCGCGACTCAGGAGATACTTGTTAAATAAAGGACTGAGTTAATGAACGAACGAACGAATGAATATTTTTGGGAAATGTTCACTATTCACTATTATTGAGTGTCTACTCTTACTACCACGGATGCTTGTGATCTGGGATGACTCAGGGTGAAGCCTGGCACTTTGCTACCACTGTTTTCTCGAGATTCTTTCCAAAGTTCAGGCAGTTTCCAGGCTGGGTTGCTGTTTCCTCCTTCATAAAATAAGACATTTAACTGATGTTTGTTTTCCAAACAAACATCCTTTATATGCATATATGATTCTTAATATTTTTTGAATAAAATATTTGAGAACAGTTTTAGATTGACAGGAAAAAAAGAGAGAACTTAGTACAGAGACTCCCTCTATACCCCTACATCTCACTTTCTCTATTATTTAACATCTTCCATTAAAGTGATACCTTTATTGCAATTAATGAGTCAGTGTTGATGTATTATTATTGACTAAGGGTCATATACCTTTACTTAGATTTTCTCTTTTCTAGCCTAGAATCCCTACCAGGATACCACATTACATCAGGTTGTCATGTCTCCTTTAACTTCTCTTACCTGTGTTAGTTTCTTTAACTTTGCTTGCTTTTGAAAATTGTGCAGAGGGCTTCTGGAAGACCTTCATCTTAAGCAGCTTTATTGGGAAACATTTCATTTAGAAATCTGGATGTCTTTCTTCAGTTGGCTGTCATCTACATTCACTGAATAGAAGGGCTTAGTTTGTTCCAGGGTTCTGGGGTCATCTTTCTGTCTCACTCACATCTGGCTGGAACAATGTCAAGCACATGACATACAGCGCCATTTCAGGGCCTCTGGCTCCAATAAATGCAAAGATGGGGATCAAACTCCATGAGGATCTGTTGGAGCATCGCTGCTGTAGCGGCCTGGGGCTGGAAAGGAGAAAGGACAAGTCATAAGGCCCAAGACTAAGCAGTCTTTATCCTTCTCTCTTGCTTTTAACCTGTATTGTGTGATAAATGATTTTATCAACTAAAGTGCTTAGGTACAGTATCTTCTGCCTTCTATTTTATAGACCATTTCCAGAGTTACTTACATCAGCACCTTTTCCTGCCCATAACTTTCAGGGCAGTTGTTTCAGACACTTGACATACACTTAGATTGTTTTGTCACATTCTACATTCCAGCCTGGGTTACCCCAGCCTTCTAAATAATATATATATATATATATATATATATACATATATATATATATATACATATGTATATGGTAAATTATATATATATGGTAAACCCCTGGGATTACAATGTTGTGAAATTTATATATAAATAAATTTTAAAAAAATAAAAATAAAAAAAGAGAAATAGGACTTTCAAAATAACAATAAAAAATAACAATAATATATATATTAATTTGCAGACATTCAGGTTCAGTCTTTGTGTTGTAAAAGTCTACAAGTTTTTTTTGTTTGTTTGTTTTTGAGACTAGGTCTCACTTTGTTACCTGGGGAACTACAGGCTCAGGTTGCCCGTGGTACCACGGACTCAAGCGATCCCCAGCCTCAGCCTCCCAGGTAGCTGGGATTACAAGCATGCGCCACCATACCCAGCTATTTTTTTGAGATTAGGTCTCACTATGTTGTCCCAGGCGGGTCTCGGACCCTGGGCGGGTCTCAAACCCGTGGACTCAAACAATTCCTAGCCTCAGCCTCGTGCTTTGTAGTCTGCAATTAAGGGCATGTGCTACTGTGCCCGGCCAAAAGTCTACAAGTTTTGACAAACATATAATGCTATGTATTCCCTGCTATATTATAACATAGAACAGCCTCACTGCTCTAAAATATCTCCCATGTATCACCTCCACAGCCCTCTCCTTGCCTGGAACTCCTGACAGACCCTGATCTTTTTATTATCTCTGTAGTTTCATCTTTTCTGAACTATCATATAATTGGATACACACATATAGTGTGTAGCTTATCCAGATTACCTTCTTTCCCTTAGCAATATACATTTATGAGTCACCCATTTTTTATGGCTTGAAAGTTTATTCTTTTTAATCACTGAGCAGTATTTCATATAGATGTTCCACAATTCGTTTATCCTTTCTCCAGTTGAAACCATCTTGGTTGGTTACAGTTTTTGCAATTATGAGTAAAGATGCTATAAACATCTGTGTGCAGGTTTGAAGTTTACAAATAAATTGGTCAGCATCTTTTTACCATTTGTTTTCAGGTTGATTATAATTGTTGATTTGTAATCATCTAGCCTTTATATGGCTTCTCAAATACAGTTCTTTTGAAAATAATAAGCACTTTCTTATAATGCATCTGTTTAGAGCAGGCTCCAATTTTAAATAAAAGTATAAACAATGAGCCCATAAATATTTTATGGAATAGGAGAACTTTAAATACAGGGTAGGTTAGTAGTATTTACATCTAATATTCTTTGAAACATGGGTAAACCTGTGTGGTCTACAGAGGTTATTTTGTTTATATTGCAAACAGGGGAATTTATAGGTGTTAAGTAAGCTGCCAAATTGTTCCATTGTTGCTCCTTTACTGATAAACATGTTAAATATTGCATTTTTGGAAATCCAAATAAAAAACATTTGCAAGTTGATGGAATAAATGCACCACAGTATTAAATGACTAAAACCAGCCTCCTTTCTATCTATACATATCAGACAGGATATCAGAAATGTCAAAAAATAACATAAACAATGGAAATATTTTTCCTGGATATTTCATTTCTAGACACATACTATGATTTATCATAGCATCATCCTATTAAAACATATTTGTTACCCCATAGGATGTGGCTATACATTAGAATGTAATACAACTTGCAAGGCAAAAAGCTTATAAAATCATTTGACTCATTTGTAAATAGTTGCTGATTTTTACTGGTATGCTTTTATGTTTGGAATTTTGGAATTTTATGTTATGGAATTTTACTGGTATGCTTTTATGTTTAATAAACTCATGATATTAAATATTGCCTTTCACCAGGTATGGCAGCATGTACCTTTAATCCCAGCCTTGGGAGGCTGAGGCTAGGAATCACTTGAGTCCATGGGTTCAGGACTACCCCGGGCAACATAGTGAGACCTAATCGCTAAAAAAAAATTTTTTTGATACACAAAATAAACAAATACATAAATACTACCTTCTATAAGGTACAACTTTAGGCAGAAAACAGCACCAAGCTCTTCAATAACTTCTTCATCAAATTGATGGTCACTAGTGTATGCGCTGCAGTGAAAGGCTCCCAGAGTAGATAGCCCTCATGTTCTGTTGTTAGTGCCTTGCACCTAGCCTGTGCCTTGAAGGTCCTTTGTGGAAGCCTACAACACCAGGACTAGCCACTTCTGCCAACCCTAGCAGTAAGAAGGCACTATGTTTACCTCAGCTCCTACTATGGCCTGCTAAGTCCATTCTTACACCAGGCCCAGGTCCCATGACCATATGGCCATCGGACAATGTCAGTGACATGTGGTCTTTCACTATTTACCAACTATTTGGCAGTGTTCCTATGTTACCATGTAGCATGTTACCCTACAGCAAAGTGCATTGAAGTAACCCCACAACAAAGGGCATTGGCTAAATACGAGCTGGGACTTTCTGAGTGGTTCAGAAGGTCTCGGTGTCATCCTCCACATATGTTAAAATCAGGCCACAAATGCTTTTTTTTTTTTAACCCATTATCTCTGCTGTTGCTGCTTCTTTCTCACATTGCAATAAAATGGCTTCCATATTTAAGGGTTATTTTCTGGAAGAGCTTCTGATTTACCTTTATCTTCTCAAGTCAGTCAAATGGTATTGCCCTTGCTGATGTCTTATCTCTGTGCTACTGAGGCGGGGTGGGCAGGGGGGCAGGGATCTTGTCTGTTGGCTTGAGTGGCCATGACAAGTCTGCCTTAGTCTCTTCATGATTTAATCCTTGCTAAAACCCCAAGTCTTTGGATAATCACCTGAGCATCATACCAGCTTCAGTTCACTGTTGCTTCTCACTATCTTCTCTATGAAGATGATACTTTTTTTTTTGAGACTAGGTCTTGCTATTTTTGCCCGTGGAACCGCAGGCTCTTGTTGCCTGGGTTACCACAGACTCAATCAATTCCGAGCCTCAGCTACCCAGGTAGTTGGGATTACAGGTGCGCATCACCACACCCAGCTATGTTTTGGGGGGACTAGGTCTTACTACGTGCCCCCGGTGGGACTTGAACCACGATCCCTGGCCCCAGCCTCGGCTCCCTGGGCTGCTGTTTACAGGCATGTGCCACCATGCCTGGCCGAAGATGATATATTTTTATTTTAAATTGATTTGCTATTGGTTTATAATACTGTATAAGCTTCGGGAATATAGCTTTACCTCAGTACAAGTATATACATACACCACACCACATCCACCACCACAGTTCTAGGATTATCACCCCTATCAAATTGACTCCTCACCCCCCCCCTTGTCCTCTGTTTTGATAACCACCACTTTCATTTCATAGTCTCAGTGTTACTTTTATTAGTTTGTTAGTTTGTTCTATTTATAGTCCACATGAGTGAAACCACCTGGTATTTATCTTTCACTTTCTGACTTACTTCACTCACCTTCTACCCATGTGCTTAAAAGAGTCCAGATTTCATTCTTTTGAATAGCTCAGTCATATTTCACTGAGTATATATCATAGACTCTTTAGGGTGGGTATTTCTAGTTTCTATGTCTTGGCTCTTGTGAACTGTGCTGTCATGAACATGAAGGTTCATATCGCTTTTTGAGTTAGTGAGTTCATACTCTTCGGATGAACATCTAGAAGAGAAATTGCTGAATTCTATTGTACTTCCACTTTCATTTTATAATTTTGTGGAATCTCTATTCAGTTTTCTGTACAGGCCTTACCTATTTATATCCCCACTAACAGTACATGAGGGCTCCTTTTTCTCCAGACCCTTGTCAACACTTGTTTCCATAAGACACTTGTTTCATTCTTCCCTAGCTAATCCCTGCTCCACACCCCCCACACACACACCAGCCTGGGGGGACAGTTACTTAGAAGTCTTTGATCCCCAATGTGTTAGGGAAATTTTCTGAACATGGCTGGGCCTCAGGAGCAGGCAAATGAGGATGTGGGTAAGAAGATTGAAAACTCCATAAGGACTGGCCTCCGTGTTCACATCTGGGAACCTCAGTTCAGAGGTCTGTTTTGGGTCCTGAAGCAAGTACTCAGTTTCCCCTCCTTGTTCTAGGCCCATGTCTCAATGGGAGGGATTCCTAGGAAAATCATACACAGTTGGGGTTGTTACTCGGAGACTCTGCCACTCTGTGAACCCCTCCTATCAACAGCGATGCACAATTTCCTTTAGGTTAATTCCCTAAGTTGCATTTCAAAAAAAAAAAAAAAAAGACCTGACATCGCAAGGAAACCACTTTTGAGTTGCTCCATTTCCTGGAGCCTAGAGCTGGCAAAATGCCCAGGACAAGATGTATTCAATTGAAGTCCAAGCAGAGCCCTGTTAGGAGAAACAGATGGCCCACCTAAGGTGAAAAAAATTGCTTTCTTGGGGGGAGAGGTGGGGAGGTTTATTCACCTCTTTCTCTGGGAGGTGGGAACATGTAGAGGCAAAATAAATAAAACCCATTACAAATGCAATCCACAGATGAGCAGCACAATTGGTGATGAACAAGGCCTGAGAGGCATCTCCCTGCCTCTAGGCAGGTCGTGGAGACTTGTCCCATATCAATATGGCCCCAGACCTTGAAAAATCATCCCATCAGAGGAAGCAATAAGAACCAGCACATAACTGGAGAGACTAACAGTCAGCAACTCTCTCTGCCAGCTGCCAACAAGGGCTGAGACAATCGGAAGACTGGCAAGATGGACCAGTGTAAGTTCAGAGAACCGACTGAATATAAAACGGAGCACTGAGAATCACGGAGCTCCTTCCCAAGAGCAATGGGATTCGTGGGAGTGGCGGGTGGTCTATAGCCATCTGTCTTTATTTATTTTTATAGCTTATTTTCTCATGTTTATTTCTTTCATCTAGAACGGATCAAAAATAATAAGATGTGGGTGCTGGACGGGCCAGAAGGGAGCTAGAAATGGACCTTTCAGAAGCTTTTTCACTTTGCTTTAAAAACTGTACTTCAGGCCAGGCACGGTGGCTCGTGCCTGTAAGCTTCAGTCTATGAAGCGGCCGGGGCTAGGGATTGTGGTTCGAGTCCCGCCTGGGGCCTGTAGCGAGACCTAGTCCCCAAAAAACAGCTGGGTGTGGTGGTGCACGCCTGTAATACCAGCTACCTGGGAAGCTGAGGCTGGGGATTGCTTGAGTCCGTGGTACCCTGGGCAATGAGAGCCTGCAGTTCCACGGACAAAAATTGAGAGACCTAGTCTCAAAATAAATAAATAAATAGATAGATAGATAGATAGATAGATAGATAGATAGATAGATAGATAGATAAATAAATAAGCAAGCAAGCAAACAAACAAACAAACAAATAAATACATAAATAAAAAATAAAATAAAAGCTGTACTTCACACCCATCGCTGGCTTCATTTTCCATTGCTCTAACGTCTCCTGCTGGGCTCCCGCCTGGCACCAGCGTGTCTTCCAAGGCCTCAGCGTAAGAATCCCGTGAACACACGGTCTGGTACCATGGTGACTCACAAAAGGAAGGATCTCATCCCTAAATGGTCTCCAGGTCTGTGGCTGACTACCCCCATTGTGTGTGTGAAACGGCTTCCCTCCTTGACAACAAGGCTACTTCAGCACAGAACAATGTTGTTGACTAGCCAAGGCTTTCTAGAAGAAAGAGACGCCTCTCCCAGGGGTCCTTAGCACCCAGGTCACTTGAAAGCACTTTCCACTCATGAGGCTTTTCCAAATACCTGGAAGAGACCCTTTCCCCCTCCTTGAGTTTATCCAGTTCTTCTGAATCTTGTTCAACAAATAACATTCTGATTTTGAATACTGGCTCCACTGCTCTGAAGATGAGGAGGGTTGAAGAGACAAGCTTGGAGGTCATTGGTCCCAGGTAAGTTTCTCTTTGGATGATTCAGTCTCTTGAGGGTTCCACCATGCAGCCCGGGGCCTTCTTCCTGGTGTCTGTGCTCTCTTTACCACAACACAAGCCAGCCCAGAGCTGGCCATGGTGGCTCGTGCCTGTAAGCTTCAGCCTATGAAGCAGCCGGGGTTAGGGATCATGGTTCAAGTCCCACCTGGGGCCCGTAGCGAGACCTAGTTCCAAAAAATCAGCTGGGTGTGGTGGTGCATGCCTGTCATCCCAGCTACCTGGGAAGCTGAGACTGGGGATTGCTTGAGTCTGTGGTACCCCGGGCAACGAGAGCCTGAGGTTCCACAGGCAAAAATAGTGAGACCTAGTCTCAAACAAACAAACAAACAAACAAAAAAACAAGCCAGCCCAGAGCACCATCTCCCTACTTGCTTCTGTAGAACCCAAGAGGTTTCCTTCCAGATGGTCTTGTCTGTACTGCAGTCCAGCGTCTCAGAGCGCCAAGCTCAGGAATGCGGTGCATGACCTCTAGGTGCACTGGAACCGGACAGTTCCACCAAGCAGCAAACTCCCAGCTGTTATCCTTGCTGGCCTCTTCCTCCTGGGAAAGAGGGCCCTGGAGCAGCCTCCAGAGAGTCCTCCTGCAAGGGCTTGGAAAGAAAGCATTACGTCACCTGACGCAGTTCCTCCTCTGACCTATTCTGTCCCTTGATCAAGCTCACTTGACAGGGGGTAGAATAAAAAGGATATCAATGAAGACGAGGGGATCATTAAAGAAAGGGTAGAATGTTTCTACTCATAAGAGCAGAATGACAAGGCCACTTCCTCTGCCAGGGGTGGAGAGTGAAGGCTTTACTCTCCCCCCTCCCCCACCCTTATCCCTACCCCTCCATCCCCACCATTAGAGAGAGTTCGAGCTTCTCTAGCTTACTCTCCTCTCTCCTCCCTGACTCTTGGAAAGGTTCCTGCCATCACCTGGTGCCTGGGACGTAAATGGTCGTCACTGTCTGCCCCTCGGTGCATACAGGGCATCGTCCATTGCTCTTACTGACCAATAGTTCTTGCCCATCTCCAGAAGTGAGACGATAGCATCAAAGTCCTAGCCCTGGCAACTAACCATCGCTCATGTCCTTGGGGTTGCCCTGTCTCCCTGGACCAACTCTTTCCCCCTGAGATTGCAAAATAGAAATATTAATTTGCATATTGATTTCCACTTCCTCCAATTTGTTCGGTTTGACTAATAAAGATGACTATTACAGAAATGCACTCAAAACGGTCATTTTAGGCCGGGCACGGCGGCTCGTGCTTGTAAGCTTCAGCCTATGAAGCGGCAGGGGCTAGGGATCGCGGTTCGAGCCCCGCCTGGGACCCGTAGCGAGACCTAGTTCCAAAAAAATAGCTGGGCGTGGTGGCGTGTGCCTGTCATCCCAGCTACCTGGAAAGCTGAGGCTGGGGATTGCTTGAGTCTGTGGTACCCCGGGCAACGAGAGCCTGCGGTTCCACAGGCAAAAATAGCAAGACCTAGTCTCAAAAAAAAAAAAAAAAAAAAAAACTTTAAAAACGGTCATTTTACAAACAAACAAAAAAGATGCACATTCATGGCCACCAAGATTCATAAAGGTTCTGTAAGGGGGCAAAATGAGATTTGCAGTTTAGGATGTTTGTGGCTCATCTCATGTGTAGCAAGGTTTCAGTTGGGAAGAGATTGAGTAATTTGACCAGAGATGTGTTATGTAACTCCTTCTTCCTCTGTTTCGTGTGCACCAGTGAATACCCTACATCTCAAGCTGGAGACCAGTTTAAAGGATTTCATCTTTGCGTAGCTCACCATGCAAAAGCTCAGTGTTCTTTGCAAAAAATGACCACAGATTACCAAAGTCATTATTCCTGTCTCGGTGTTGATGTTGCTGGTGGCTAACAGGTTCACGTCGAGACATCCTGACAACCTTTTCTTTAAAGGGAGAGAAAATTCACATTTTCTGATTGCTATTCCATACCCACCCTGTCTTCATTGCTCAAGGCAAATCTGTGAAATATTTGGTATTATTTCCCTCCAAGTTATGTACAATGTTGACACTGAGAGAGTTCAAATTATTTGCTCGAGATAAGAAAGTACCTTAGAAGCCTGAAACAAACATGCTTGATTCTGGTCAGTTTTATACAGAAGTGAGGTGATAACACTGGTGATAATACAGAATTAAGGTGATAACAAGTGAGGTGGATTTTAGGATTTCAACCCAAGCCCATCAAGCCCAAAAGACCCTGCTTCTTCCATTGTATCTTGTTGCTGCGTCAACACACAGAAAGCTGGAGAAGTGATACTGAATTTTTCTTACATTTTGTTGCTATTTTTTCAACTTTTCTTGTGATAAAATACACATACTGTAGAATTTACCATCTCACCTATTTTGCAGTGAATGCCATGTTTCGAGAGTATTGAGTCTATTCATAATGTTGTAAAATTGTCTCCACATTTTTCAACCTGTAAAACTGAATCCCCAAGCCCATTAAATACTAACTCCCCATTCTCCCTTTCCCAGCCCCTGGCCCCCCACTTCTATGCTCTTTGTGATCTGATCACGCCAGTGTCTTCTTGGGTAAGTGTTCATCCACACTGATATATTGTATGTTGAAATAGATTGTCATAGACTATAGAATTGCCTTCATTTTTAAGGCGGAGTAATATTCTCTTGCATGTATATACCACATTTTGCTTATCCATCTGTCCATGGTCCTCTGGCTTGCTTCCATGTTTTAGCTATTGTGAGTAATGCTGTTGTGAACACAGGTATACAAATGTCTCTTTAAGACCTGATTTTGCTTCTCTTGTGTATATACCCAGAAGCAAAATCACTGGAACATAGGGTAATTCTATTTTTTTTTTTTTTTGGAGGAACTTCAGTACTGTTTTCCATAGGAGCGGTATAGTTTTTATTTCCCATCAACATTGTACTGGGTTCCAATTTTACTACACCCTTACCAACACTGTTTGTTTCTGATAGAAGTGATTTTATTTCTTTTACAATTTAGATGCCTTTTAATTGTTTTTCATGCCTAACTTCTTTGGTAGGAACTTCTAGTACTACATTGAATAGAAGTGATGAAAACCATTTAGGGTATTAAAGATAAGTTTGATATATTTGCTATGGATTTTTCATGTATAGCTTTTATTATGTCAAAATCATTCTCTTCTAGGCCTGGCACGGTGGCTCGTGCCTGTAAGCTTCAGCCTATGAAGTGGCCGGGGCTAGGGATCGCCTGGGGCTTTGGAGTCCCGCCTGGGGCCCTTAGAGAGACCTAGTTGCAAAAAAATAGCTGGGCGTGGTGGTGCGCGCCTGTAATCCCAGCTACCTGGGAAGCTGAGGCTGGGGATTGCTTGAGTCTGTGGTACCCCCAGGCAACGAGAGCCTGCGGTTCCATGGGCAAAAACAATGAGACCTAGTCTCAATAAATTAATTAATTAATTAATTAATAATAATAATAATAATAATAATTTTCTTCTATTCCTAGTTCTTTTAAGGTTCTATCATTAAAAGGTGTCAAATTTTGTCAGATTTTTGACATCAGCTAAGATGATTGTGTGGGACTTTTTTCTTTCCTTCTGTTAGTGGGGTATATTACACGGCCCGATTTTTCTATGTCAAAACATCCTTGCATTCCAGGAAAGAATCTCACTGGGTCATGGTATCATTAATGTGCTTTTAATTTGATGTGCTGTTATTTATTGAGGAGTTTTGCTTCAGTATTCATAAAGGATATTGATTTTTATTTCCTTTTCTTATAGTTCTTTGTCTGACTTTGATACGAGGTTTCCCTTATGGCCTTACAGAATGAATTAAGAACTGTTTCTTTATAAAAACAAACAAAAACAAAAACAACAGAAAAGAACTGTTTCCACCTTTTCAGTTTTGGTGAAAAACTTAAGAAGGATTGGTTAGTTCTTCAAATTTTTAGTAGAATTTACCTAGAAGGTGCTGTGTTCCAGAGCTTTTCATTGGCAGAGGTTATTTTTAAATTGATTTAATATCCTTACTAGTTGAAGGCCTATTCAGATTTTGTGATTCCTTGTGATTTAGCCATAGTAGGTTTAGTTTCTGGAAATTCATCCACTTTATCTCTGTTATTCAATATGTTGTTGACATACAGTGTTTCATAGCAATTTCATTAATGCTTTCTATTTCTAGTAATGTTACTGCTTTCATTTCTGATTTTTGTGATTTGAGTCCTTCATTTTTGACTTTTGAAAGTTTGATTTTAATGTATTTCAGTGTGATTCTCTTTAAGTTAATCTTCGTTGGAATTTGTTTAGCTTCTTGGAAGTTTATATGAATGTCTTTGTACAAGCTTGAGAAATTTGTAGTCATTTTTCTTAAAAACTACTTTTTCATCTCTTTTTCTGAGATTCCCACAATGCATGTGTTGGTCTGCTACAGGTAGTCCTTCAGGACCCACAATTCTGTTTGCTTTTCTTCAATCTTTCTTCCTCTCCTTTCTAATAGTTTTTAAAAATTAAGGTAACATTGGCTTAAAACATCCTGTATGATTCTGTTCCTGAGACTCAGTAGTTTACACTGCCCCATCTTCAAGTTTCTTAATCCTTTCTTCTGCATGTTCATATCTGTCTTTGAATCCTTTTCAGTTACTGTAATTTTCACATGCAGAATTTCTCATTGGTTTCTTTTTAATTTTCTATCTCTTTAACGATATTTCCATTTTGCTGCTACATTGTTTTCTGGACTTTTCCCAGATCTTTTAGTTCCTTGAATATTTTGAGGTAGATGTTTTAAAGTTTTCATCTAGTATTTCTGTCATTGGGTGTTTTTCTGGGAATCTTGCTCAATTTATTATTTTTTCTTTCAGGGTTAGATTTTCCAGTTTCTTCATATGCTTTGTGAGGTTTTGTTGAAAACAGATCATCTGGTTCTAAAAGGGTGGTAACTCTAGCAATCAGACTTTCTTTTCCAAGGGTTTACAGGAATTGATGATGTATATTTCTTTCATTTATTCTTATTATGTAAGTGCTCTCCGTCTTTAGAGTCAGTCTGAGGTGTAAATTGAGGGTCTACTTTGGTCTTTTCTGAGCCTTTCTCTAAGCACACTCATAACTTTCTAATGTTTCCTGTACCTGCAGGTGTTTTTGAATGGTCTAGTCTTTAATGTCTGATTCTCAAAAGGGATAAAATTAAAATAAGGGAGTAAAATCTCAAAAGAGTGCTGGTCTTTTAAATGTCTTGGGTGTCACTTCAGTTAGAAGTGGAGGGGCTGGCAATAATAGGAGGAGGTGAACAGAATGGTTGCCTGCCTCTCTGTCTGCACCTCTGTGATCAGAGCCCAGACCTCTGATATCTGGAGCACAGAGTCCTTTTTGCCTAACCTGATTCCTGCAATCTGTGCGTCAGCTGTTGCAGGAACACGTGTACAGCTGTCTGCCTCATGGTTGGGGGTTGGGAATGGGTGACTGCTACTGTGTGGAGAGTTGAATTTGCCCAAAACTAAACTTCTAGGACTTTCCCTGGACATTGTAAGCCTTCAGAAAACTGTGCAGAGTACCAAAATAATTACATCACACTTTGGTGGTGGAAGAGCTGTGGTAACCACACCTAAGGGAAGAAATCCTGTATTGTCAAAGTATTAACAAGGATGGAAAGGGAAGAAATCCTGTTTTGTCAAAATATTAACAAGGATGGAAAGCAATGGTACTTCATTAGTTTCAAAAATTAATAAAAATTAAAAACCAAACAAAATAGCAATACCACATAGGTTTTGCCACAGACAGATGTCTAGGTGGGGAGGCAGAGTCTTAGTACTTCCTACTCTTCTATCTTTCCAGAACATTTATTTTGAGGTATTCTTCTTAAGGGCAATTTTAGGTTAAGAGAAAGATTGAACCCGAGGTATAGCAATTCTGCCCAAACACGCTGCCTTCACACACCCAGAGACCCTCCCATCATCCATCAATAAATGCTGCAGGACTTGAAAGCGTAGCCAGTAAATCAAGTGTTAAGAAAACAGATCTTGAGGCTGATTGTCATATCAGAATGCCTTGGTGCTCTCCACAGCAAGCAAATCCAGCCTACAAGCTTGACTTTTAGCACCGACATTTATGCACCAAGAGGTGGTCTCAGTACCTTTGACATCAGAAACACACGTGGTTTCTTCTCAGGGTTGATGCAAAGCACAGTAAACGCAGATCTGGCATCCCAAAGGGGTTTTGTCATTTACTATCAGCGACCCTAATACTTTGGTCATTTCCCGAAGTCATCTTTCATGACTTATCCAACCTGAGGTCTATTTACATAAGTGTCAGATTGTAAAGATTCTGTTGCTACAACATCTTACCCATTTCTGTTTTCACGTTCCTCTATTTCAAACCTTTGGCATATGGGTTCTGGTTGGAGTCTCATAAACAATCCCCCACTTGCTAAACACTCCTTGCTTCCATCACATTGCTACTAGATGTACCCTCCTAAATCACAGTTTTGACTATAGTCTTCTGCCCTGAAAGAAAGAAGCTTCCAAATGCAAAAATCAATCCCCAGAAATTGGGGCAATTACCAGACTCTTGGTTGTCCTCCCTGCCAGCATGAGGTCCTAGGAGAACTCATGTTACGTCTTCAAATGCCATTTCCTCACAGCGGTGCTTCTATCAGGTACAAGCGTTCTACTTTATAGCAATCCATAAGAAGAAAACGAAAATAGTCTGGAAGGCTGGTCTTTACCAAAGGCCTTTGCCCTTTCCATTAAGCTGTTGTCTAGCGCCACCTAGTGTTAAAACTAAACAGCTGCGCTATAGGAAAAACAACCTACAGTAGACGTTTATTCCAAGTTGAAAATCTTTAGCTCAGGAAGAATTCTTGGAGATCTAGACAGGCCTAATTTTATTGGTTATTCGTTCACCCAGGATTTGGAGAAGTAATCTAATTCAGATATCTGAAACCCTAGATTTCTCAATTTTCCAGCCCATCCCCATAGCCTCCCTAACCCCATTGGGCCAGAATGATGCCACCTTTGGAAGAAGACCGGAAAGTAACATTTATTGACCTCTTGTAAGGCGCTTACAGTGTTAGATGTGACAATAAGCATGACCTCAGATAGTCTTCATGGGCAGTCTGTTCTGATTTTTATTTCTCGAATGGACAAGGCACCATTCAGGGAAGTTGAAAAAAATTTAAGGTTATATTGTATCTTTTATTTATTATCATTCACTCATTCCTTGCCTGTGACATACTTTCCTGTGGAGGAGAGATGTCTCCTCCCCGCCCCCACTGACCTTGGACTTGGCCAACTCTGCTTCCTTCAGTCAGTGGAATGGAATGGACTTAATTGTGCTACAGATGAGTAGAAGCTTTAGGTTTCCAGGTTTGATTAGGCACACGTGGTCCTGACCAGCTCCATGAGACCCAGCCTCAAAGAGTGACTGTTTCTTCTGGTTCTTGGCCCGAGACATGTGGCGCTGAGCTGAGTCCATCAGAGTCACAATCCACTTAGCTTGTTGTCCTCATGAGACATGAGCAAAAAGTATTTGTTTCTCGAAGCACAGAGAATTTGGGGCTTCTTACTGCTGCAGTGTGAACTTAGTAACACAAGGTTTGACTGAAAAATCCCAAAATCTCTCTGGAAATGGAAAGGAATCTGTTTCCAGGATAATATATCATTGAACTAATTTGAGAGCCTGTGTATTAGGTGGTAAGTTTGCCGAGGTTCTCATCTCCTCCCTGGTTTTGCTTAATTCCACTCACTGACACTTATCCTGAGCATTCATTTTGATTCTGCTTCTCCATCTCTGCCTTTTCAATACTTTTCATTCTCTTTACTTTTATCTGCATCTTCCTCTTTTCAAAAACACTTGCTACCTTCCCACATACCCTGCAATTCACTTATTCATAATGCATGTAGTTTAAATGTCTCCCCAACTGCATGTCAGAAGAAGGGAGGGTTTTGTCTGCTTTGTTTGTTTATCTTCATCCTTCAAAGGTGCTGGAGAGTCTTTGTTGAACGAATGAATAAAAAAATGAGAAAACGAAACAAAAACCACTGGTGGTAGCTGTTGCATTTTAATAACCCGACCAGTAGGGGTCATAGGTGATCTCTGTTATGTCCACCTTTATGCAAGAAGTGGATCAGTTCCCTGTGGTGTCTCAGGGGTTAGCACCGATTACCACATAATGAATTTGGTGGTGGCAGTTGGCATAGATCATGAAAACTGCTGAAAGGCAGGAATTAATGAGACCTCATGTTGGTTTTCTCTCCACATATGACTTAGTCTAGGGACCTGTAGGGTAAAGGAGTTAGTTAGGCTTTCTCTCCACTGGCCTGCATGACCAGCATCTGGGGTATTGTGTCTTCCTCATGATTGTGCAGTCCAGTGGGTGTGTGCTTGTGTGATATGCACACCTGAGCCTAGGATAGGGGATAAAAGTGCAGAGGTCAGAGGGAGCATGAGAGAGAGAGAGAGAGAGAGAGAGACAGAGAGACAGAGAGACAGAGAGAGACAGAGACAGAGAAACAGAGAGGGAGACAGAGAGACAGAGAGAACCCAGAGAAAGAACATGAGATGTGAAGATTCTTGGGGGGCTGGGGGGTTCATCTGCCTCCTGGCGTCTCTGGTCCTGCCTTCCTGATGTATCCGTGTATCCACTAAAATCAATAAAGTACTTACAAAGATTGGTGAGCCTAATACTTAAAATGGTGACAAGGATTGGTTACATTACAATTGGCTTGAGGATGGGATGGTCCCCAACAGGAGTAATGCAGAAGGAAAAATGAAAAATAGAAAATAGGAGGTGAGATGAACAGGAAGTGCTGACCTTAAAGGTATGTATATTCGTATAACTTTTCTAATTTTGTAATAACATTGGTCACGTTTGTATGGTTGTCATTCCCCTTAGGTTTGGCCCTGCCTTCCATATTGCGCCCCTTATCCCCAACCCTACCCCCCCTTTCCCCTCCCCCTCTCCGGTCACTCCAACTCTTTCCACTGCAAGATGCTGAGTCATGTTTTTCTGGAGCGCTGTCCTTTTTTTCCTGGGTGCAGACTTGCTCTCCCGGACAGCAACAGAGGAGGCTGCTCGGGTCGCCAGGAGTAGCTGAGGCAGAGTGTCAGGCCGAGCACGTCCGGAGCTTGTTGTAGGGCAAACACGTGGTGGCTTCTCCAGGATCCTTTCTGATGTCTGTCACGTGGTGCTGCTTGTGTGCTGTGTCGTTTTGATGTCTTGGCTTGGGAGCCCATCCCATCTCTCAGTCGTTGGCAGTGGAGGCGTTCCCTGCTGGGGACAGACTTCCCCAGGGGGTGGGCCCAGCTCCTCTTCTCTCTCGTGTTAGCAGTTCTGTCCTGGGGCCACGGCCACATTTCTGTGGCTTTCTCCCCCCATTGATTGGTAAAGGAGGGAACCTCATTCACGTTGCATGTAACTGCGGACCAGGGGCTTAGTTCCCCACCCCAGAGACAATGCAGGTAGAATCTGTGACAGGTCACCTCAGTCACTGGTCTCACATGCTCGTCTCCGTGGTTCCGGACACCCTGCTTGTCCTACTCAGGTGGTGAGTATATGAAGGGGCCTTTATTTCTTCCTTTCCTCTGCATTATCTATGCAGCTGGAGAGACTGTTGTTGTTTTTTTTCCCCATTCCTAGTGCAATTTTGATTGAAGTAAACTGGAGTGGGGACCCCCTCTCCCCCAAAGCTGCATCCCAGCAGAGATGCCCGGCCCCCACCTCCTGCTCACATGGAGGCAGAGGCTGGCTTCCCCAGCCTGACACCCCTGGACTAAAGACTCCGAGCCCTTGAGATCCTGGTGCCATAGGACTCACCCTACCTCCCCACTCCGGCTAGCAGCCTAGGCGGAGGCAGGGGTGTGCTGGAGCTCTTCTCCACGGGCCTGTACCATCCAAAAGGCTACATTTCTTGTAAATTCAAGCAGCCAGAAAGGAAGGTGCATGTTTATTTTCCATTACAAAGCTATTTGCATAAAAGGGCAGCACAATGTCCCCAAGGTGTGGGTGTGTGCATAGGCAGAGCCTATTCCTGCTGGAACATCATCAACGAACTTTTGATCTCCTGTTTTACAACAAAAGAAAACAGCAAAAATCACAGCCAGGCTTGTTTGCAGGTGGTTTATTTTCCCTGGCTCAAAGATTTGTGCCCCAAGTGTTACAGTAGGTAGCTGTTGGGCTTGGCTGCTGCAAGGGAATGACACCAAACTGGAATTCAGATCGCGTAGTGGTTTCCATAGATTGATTCGTTGATGAATAAATATTTGAGAAGGAAGGGAGTTTCATTTTATTGACTGCCTCCCACACCTCCGGCATCGTGATAAGTGCTTTTACTGTTATGTCACTTACTCCCTGAAGGGAATGAACACTGTCAAAGACAGGATCTGGAACTCAGAGGAAGTTCAAAAATTCTTGAACAAATGGATGAGAGAGTAAATGACTGTTAGGAAAAGAACCCGTTTTTCTGCTTGGGTTTATTTCTGGGGGGTGATGGGTTTTCTTGATAGAACTATATCTGATTCAAGCCCAAAATGTGGGCACTTTTGTGTTCATTGTTCTTCGTTCATGTCTTTTACTGGACCGTGTGAAGTATGTGTAGAACGTGGGTCTAGTCGCAAGACATTGTCCATGTGTGATCTTCAATCTGGTCCCATTACGAAACCGACCTTTCCTCTCAATTCTGTATAGTGAAAAGAATCATCAGAAAAGTCCTCCTGGCCGGGCACGGTGGCTCGTGCTTGTAAGCTTCAGCCTATGAAGCGGCCGGGGCTAGGGATTGTGGTTCGAGTCCCGCCTGGGGCCCGTAGTGAGACCTAGTTCCAAAAAAAATAGCTGGGCGTGGTGGCGCGCGCCTGTCATCCCAGCTACCTGGGAAGCTGAGGCCGGGGATTGCTTGAGTCTGTGGTACCCCGGGCA
>PVHY01023396.1:0-21016 GCA_004024945.1 Uropsilus gracilis
TAGTCTCAAAAAAAAAAAAAAAAAAGTCAAAAACAAAACAAAAGCTAACAACCAAATTGAAGTACACAACTCCAGGGGGGGGGGCGGGGGGGGGAACAGAGGGAGAATGATCAGGGAGGGTGGAGAGGGTGAATCCCGGGAATTACAAAGATGTGAAATTTATATTTAAATAAATTATTTGTTTAAAAAAAAAACAGCGATCGGGCACGGTGGCGCATGCCTGTAAGCGACAGCCTACGGAGTTGCGGTTGGGATTGGGGATCTCGGTTTGAGACCTGCCCGGGGCAACATAGCTGAGACCTAGTCCCAAAAAAATACCTGGGGGTGGTGGTGGGTGCCTGTAATCCCAGCTACCTGGGAAGCTGAAGCTGGGGATCACTTGAGTCCGCGGTACCCGGGACAACGTGAGCCTGCGGTTCCACAGGCAAAAATAGCAAAACCTAGTCTCAAAAAAAAGATTAAAAAAGAAAAAAGAAAAAGAAACCACAGCAACGATGTAATTGGCTCGCCAATTAAAAGACGCAACTTTTTTTTTTTTTTTTTTTGAGACAAGGTCTCGCCATGCAGTCCGGGGTACCGCAGACTCAAGCGATCCCCAGCCTGTCTCCCAGAAAGCTGGGATTACAGGCACCCGCCACCAAGCCCCGCTGCTTTTTCAAACCCAGGTCTCGTCCTGTTGCTCGGGATAGTCTCGAACTCGCGGACTCAAGCGATCCCGGTCTTCAGCCTCCCAGCGCTCGGATAACAGGCGCGTGCCACCATGCCCCGCTACAAAGATGCAAACTTTTATTACGGTCCGGACTGCAGCCACTTCTTTGCTGCCACACTGACAATTACCTCCCCTACAAAGCGGGCACCTGAACCTGAGGACGCCTGAGGATGTCAGGCTCCAGAAACCAGCTGTCAGGACACAGACGAACGTGTCCAGCACCTTTCTAGCAGACGTATCCACCCGACCGACCCCGACCCCATGCATTGCCCCGGGCAGACGAAGCGCCACACGGGCCCACCACACGGGTCCACCGCACGGGGTCAGCGCGCGTCCGCCGAGCGCCCAGTGGAGCTTGCGCGTCTCGGCTCCGGGCCAGAGTTTCGCAGCCCCGGATGGATGGGCAGGCCGGGAGGAGGGCGAAGGGCGCCTGGCCGGCGCGCAGTCCACAAGGCCGCGCGCCTCCAGGTCAACGGACACCACAGCCGCGCCCGCGGTCGCCTTACCTTCCGGGAGCTGCATCCCCTTGCGGGACGAGGAAAGCGGCGGGCAGCCCAGGGGCAGCTCGGAGCGGCGGGGCAACCACCAGCGCGACCCCGGCGCTGCGTCGAGCCTCCCGGAAGTCCCGCCTCCCGGGGCCTTTCCCAGCGACAGACGCGTCGGCGACGCTGCCCGAAGGGCGGAGCCGCCCGGCGCGCGGGGACTTAGGCATCCACCGCACTGCCTGACCCGCAGCGCGACCCGCCCCGCGCCCCCGCCTCGCGGGCCGCGGCGGCCGCGTGTCATAGAAGGCCGAGTAAGCGACGGCCCGTGACCAGACCGCGGGGTGGCGTGGCGAGCTCCGTGCAGGGCCTTGAGGACCCCGGCGCCGCCGGCGCTTGTCACCGCCCACCCCTTCCGGCTCCTTCCCATCGCGCGTCGCGCGCGTGAGGCGAGGCGTCCGGAGCCGTCGCGGCTAAGACCATGTTGCTTCCGAACATCCTGCTCACGGGTCAGGGCGCGCGGCGGGCGGGGCTGGGCGGTGGGCAGAGCCGGGGGGCCGGGCACTTGGGGGACTCGGGCGCCCGGGGAGGCCGTGGAGAGGCACGGGGCTGCGTTTGGGCGGCTGTTGGGGGCCGCGTGGCGGGGCGGTCGAGAGACCCGCGAGGCCAGGTTCTCGTGATATGTGGGGGGAGGGGGACGTCGCAGAGCGTCCGTCTCCCGGCCTGAGGTAACTCGGCGCGGTGGAGAGAGCCTGACGCCTCCAGCCGCCTTTCCTCCGTCCTCTTTCTCTAGTTCTCGTCAGTTCGTCCTCGAGTCTGTTTGGGGGTGTCTGTGGTGGTTTGATGAGGTAATGTGAGGGCGTTTCTGACCCTTGAGTTAGCGGTTGGCTGCCTTCGCCCTTCAAACTTCTGGACGCTCTGTAGTTTTTCTGTGGTAGCTGAGAAGTGTCCCCCACGTAGACGCTCAAAGGGTGCGGGTGTTGGTGGTGTAGGGTGACTCCTTAGCTGTGGGAGTTAGTTGGCTCAACAGAGACGTTTTTCCTGAGGAAAAAGAAGTCTACGGAACCTTGTTTCTCTTGAGATGCAGCTTTTAAGATCCTGGGTGATAGCGGGGGGGGGGGGGGGGGATTCCTCTCATGTGCGGCCGTACTCAGCCCTTAGCCTTAGTGAGGGGGAGTAGTAAAATGTCTTCTGGTGACTTCGAGAGAATGTGTTCCTTTCGCTCTGGGAAATAGGAACTACATGTAGCCGCTGAGAGCGTCATAGATCACTGGTGGGCAAAGCTCGTGTTTGGAGATCTGCTGTGTGAAAACATTTCAGTGGAGTTTTTAAGTCGTTGAAGAAAAAACAAACATAAAGGTGTCTTTCTGAGAGCTGTAGATAATCCTATCAGTCAGATGTTTAGCATTTACGATTTCTTGATTTCAGTGTTTCGTTTACGTGGGTCAGTGTCCTGGTTTTTCATATTCAACGATGTTGTCCAAAAAATCTGTTTTGTTGAAAATGTGACAAATCCAGGCTTCATACTTGGTGTGTTACAGAGAACTTGAGGTAAATGTTAGTCCTGTACATAGGGAAAACGATAAACCTGTTACCTTTCATTATGGTCATGTTTTAGATCAGTGATGCTAAACCTGAGCAGCTGAAAATGATGCATTTAATTATCTTGAAATACAGTAGCTGAAAGGGAAGGTGAACAATAATGTGTACACTGGTATTTGTGTAAAAGAAAATATGTGCTGTATGTATAAATGTATACAATGTAAGTATAGTTATACACATGTGTAATGCACGATGGTACATGTGTAAGTAAATATACACAAACATGCATAGGATATCTTTGTAGAAATATGTAAGAAACTTAGCAGTGATTGTCCTTAGAGCATTTGGGGGTGAGGTCATCTCTAGTGGTAATACGATTTTTATTTAATATTACTTGATTTTTTTCATGAGCAATAAAAAACAATCTAACATAAATTATGGTAATTTATATGATAATTATGATTCATTTGCGATGGATAATGGTGCTGAAAGGCAATAAAATCAGCATCAGAATTGTCTAATAACTACTCGTGATAGAATCAGGTATTCTAGGTGAGATTTGCAGGCTTTGGGTAGTTTTGATTTTCCTAATTATATTAATTCATACTGGACTGCTAATTAGGAAACTTCATTTCACTAGATAAAACCTTTAATAAGGGCAGGTAAGTAGTTAAAGTATAATAAGTATTTCACATTCAGTATTTTTTTGTGACTTGACTTACAGGTACACCAGGGGTTGGAAAAACCACTCTAGGCAAAGAACTTGCGACAAGATCAGGACTGAAATACGTTAATGTGGGTGATTTAGCTCGAGAAGGTAAGGGCCATTTTGGTGTTAGATTAATTCTGAGAGATAGTAAAGTATTATGCTATTGTGAGAGGGTACAGAGAAGCAGAAATAGATTGCCATTAAAGAAACTGCTCTGTTGAGGACTCACAGAAATAGAAAATACCATGTCCGATGCTATATCCTAGTATTTTTTGACTGTTACTTATCTTTCCCCCATTGACTATTTGACTGTTACTTATCTTCCTCTAAATGGCTAGTGATTCTGTGGATAGTTATATTTGGGACGGCTTCCTTGAAGAGGTTTGACTTCGGTTAGATAGAATCTGAGTGTGAGGAAGAAGGAGAATGTTTTGATTTGGGCCAACACATAAAGGTTTCGGGTGGCGCTGTCCTGTGATAGTTTTCTAGGTTTGTTTGGAAATTACAAGCTTGCACATAGCTGCATGTATTCTAAAGTTAATGTGTTTACTTATTTTACCCTGTTCTCTCCCAATTTTTTATGACTCTTAATTCTTTATCTTTTTATACTACAATGATTTTACAGGGTAAAAATTCAGTCTGATAAGGGGAACTTTAAGTGTGCCTCATTAAAATTAAAAAGATTTAACTTTTTTAAATTTTAAATACATTTTTAAGAACTTATCATTACTTTAAAAAAATTATGATCCTGACAGTTGCTACTGAAGTAACAATTTCAGGTTTGATCTAATGTACATATTTTTTTCAAATGATCTAAAGTCTGATCACCGGAGATCATGGAGTCTGGCAAGATGGCGTCTCCCAAGAGCATGCCGAAAGATGCACAGATGATGGCACAAATCCTGAAGGATATGGGGATTACAGAATATGAGCCAAGAGTTATAAATCAGATGTTGGAGTTTGCCTTCCGATATGTGACCACAATTTTAGATGATGCAAAAATTTATTCAAGCCATGCTAAGAAAGCCACTGTTGATGCAGATGATGTGCGATTGGCAATCCAGTGTCGTGCTGACCAGTCTTTTACCTCTCCTCCCCCAAGAGATTTTTTGCTAGATATTGCAAGGCAAAGAAATCAAACCCCCTTGCCACTGATCAAACCATATTCAGGCCCTAGGTTGCCACCTGATAGGTACTGCTTGACAGCTCCAAACTATAGGCTTAAGTCTTTACAAAAAAAGGCATCTACTTCTGCAGGAAGGATAACAGTTCCCAGGTTAAGTGTTGGCTCGGTTACTAGCAGACCAAGTACTCCTACACTTGGTACACCAACCCCACAAACCATGGCTGTTTCAACTAAAGTTGGGACTCCAATGTCCCTTACAGGACAGAGGTTTACCGTGCAAATGCCCACTTCACAGGCCCCAGCTGTAAAGGCATCAATTCCTGCAACATCAGCAGTTCAGAATGTACTTATTAATCCATCATTAATTGGGTCCAAAAACATTCTTATTACCACAAATATGGTATCATCACAAAATACTGCCAATGACTCTTCAAATGCATTGAAAAGAAAACGTGAAGATGATGATGATGATGACGATGATGATGATGATGACTATGATAATTTGTAATCTAGCCTTGGTGCTTGTATCATGTATACCTGGTCATGAATCCATTGTATTGAGATTAAACATTGCATGCTGGATGTTTTCGGCTTCTGTTTTAGAAAACTTAAATAGTATTTAATGAGCAAATATAGTTAACATACTTTTCAATTATTATGTTGAATTGTCCCTAATAGGATTATTAATGGTTTTTCATCAGCCTTTAAGTGTAAAAAAATAAAGTTTTCATTCATCAATTGACTTTTGGTACTTTGGCAATAATGTTTTTAGAAATAATTTACCTCACATTATCACCAAAAGGATTAACAGTTGCAGTGACTATTGTGTCTATTGATGAATAGACACAGTAGGCATTAATGCTAGAGTGTCACGTCTAGTATCCTCATGTTTAGAGCATAGCATGATCTCTGGTGTATAGGTCACTTTTAAGATCTGTTAGATTGTCAATGCACGGCCATGTCTTTTGGAGATTTTTGGAGAAACTAAGACTTTTCTACATAGTGAATCCTCATCTGTTTGAATTTCCCTTCTCAATTGCACGGTCTTTTCTAGGTTCCATTTTTCTCTCTCGTTATTTTTAAGTATATTTGATGTGTCTCCCAGTATCTCCCCATTAAAAGTTTTTTTTCGAGTATCCCCTTTGCCGGGTCTATTTTTGCATCTTTGTCATGTTCTTGATACTATAAGTCAGTATCATGCTAATATTTTTTAATTCAATGTTGGCATTTAAAGTTAGTTAATAAAGCTTAGATCATTCTCTTTTATGCTTTTATGAAATCATCTTAGTCCTACTTTCATGTTTTTGACACGACTGTACTCATTCTTCTAGTTCAGATCTCTGAATAGCATTGAGAGGAACAGGAACCAGACCAAGGACAATTCACTGTGAAAGACTAAACTACCTCTTCACTGGGTCCTTTCCTACTTGTTCTCATACCATATTAGCCAGTTGTGCACCCAACATCCTCTGTGCTTCCCTTTTGATATTCTTTGAAATCCAGCCTTAAAGAAGAAGTGAATTCTCCCCTCCCATAATATATAGGATTTCTGGTCTCACTTGACATGGTGTTAGATAAGGTACTTTAAAAGTTTCTCAAAATGTGCTGGGTTTTGTTTTTTTTTCCCTTCAGATGCCATTTGAATTTATCTAAAACTCTTATTAAAATATGAGCCATCTAACCTTTTTTCCAAATGGTGGTATAGTTCAAGTATCTTTAAAGCAGTGAATTCACCCCGTGGGACATGGGATGACTTTTGGAGACATTTTTGGTAGTTGCCACTGGGGTGGGAGTGGGAGAATTGCCCCTGCTAATAGAGGTGAGAGTGTTTGTTGGCTCACCCAGAGTTGATAGGCTAGCCCTCCCTTTCCATCCCGGTAACAGCTGTACTTGAGAGCAGGTCAAGCAACTAGAACTAGAAAGTAGATGAGATTTTTTTTTTTTTAATCCTGGTTTTATATGTGCCTAGAGTTTACTGCTGTCCTAGTAACGCTGAATTGCTGGATTTGTGAGACTCGTAGGTCGTTGAAAACCAGGTGGGAAAAATCAGTTGGGCGATTAAACTTAGTAACTAGTAAGAGTCCTAAGTGGTGTGACTAGGTGTGCATCTGACCCTGTTATTCAAGATCCAGGTTCCCCCTTATTTGACTATTCCCATATGTAATCATCTCATTATACTTAGATCAGAATTCTTCATTTTCATGCCACCAGTTTATCAATCTTCAGCCTCTACTTGTAACCCCAGGGTATTCCCAGGTCTAAAAAAAGTTATGTAAATTGACATTGAATCCATTTCAAATAATTGGCCCCTCAACAGTACACATTTGATGTGTTTTTAGTCCAGGGGTTGGCAAGTAGGAACCACTACGTAAAAACTAGACCACAGAACCTGAAGGTTTTTTTTGTTACATTGGTTTTTTTTGAGGTTAGATCTAACTCTCTTTGCCTGTGGAACTGCTGGTTCACATTGCCCTGGGGTACCATGTACTCAAGCAATCCCCAGCCTCAGCTTCCCAGGTAGTTGGGATTACAGGTGTGTACCACCACATCCAGCTGTTTTTTGGGGGGACTAGGTCTTGCTATGTTGCCCTGGGTGGGTTTCAAACCAAGATCCCCAGTCCCAGTCACGCTCCATAGGTTTGGTGCTTACAGACACATACCACCATGCCCAGCTGAACCTGAAGTATTTCTCTCTACAGAAAGGGCTTGCCACCCCATTCCTGACTTTCATATTTTTCACCCTTAAATCAGGTCTTTGAAATGAATTCCATTGACCTTTGGACATTTCCAGTCACTGCATCTGTCCTCTCTCCCTGTCCCCATAATACTACTGTCTCCTGTGATTCCACTGACACCATCTTGTAACCCTGTCCCTTCCCTTCCAGTCATCTCATTCAACTGTGATGATTTTTAAATTTATAAAGAGACGTTAGTCCAGTTTCTATCCATATACTAGGTGTAATCATTGGATGGTTTCCGGACATCACCAAAAGTCAAAAAAGCACGAGGTCTGAAGTAAAGCATGATTCTACCTACCTGCTCCCTGATTTTGTACCTACCCCTGATCCTCAGACATTCACATTATTGTTTAGGTCAACTTGGTTGCTGAATCTTGGTTTTCTGAAACCTCGCGGGTACTCCTTTTCCCCAGAGCACTGGTGCTATGCCCCTTTAGCACTCCTGTCCCACTGTCAAGACCACGCTGAGCCTCCTTCTAAGTGTCTTGTACACCATTACGTCCTTTAAAGATAGGACTTCTTACTGATGAAGTCTCTCTCCCCTTAGTGTTGTACAGGAGATTATAAACCGGTTCAGTTTACCTTCAGCCTTTCCTGCAGCCGCTCCCCTTCGTGTGTCCTTCAGTCTACCCACAGGGCGCTGTTCCTTAAGCGTGATGGGAGTTTTCCACCTGCATGTCTTTATACATCTTGTTTACCTGTGTTAGGTGTCTTCACCTTTCCACCAACACTTTGTAGGTGATTGGTGACATCTTTTAGTGCAGCATCCAATTTCTCCAGGAGACTTGCTCTCTCCACCAAAAAGGCCAGTCTCAGTCCTACAGTCACTGTAGTAGAGATAGAAGTTGCTTCCTGGATCGAAGTAAACTTTTCAAAGGAAGAAATTGAAAACAAAATACTGGTACTGGCAGCAGCATTAAAAGAGATAAATAGCTTCCCTGTATGATGAAAAACAACTTCCACTTGACATACACATTCTAGAATAGCAGTCGTGATCTTAGAGCTTGATTAATACAACTGAGATGGTTTAAGGTAAGAGCATCTCTTAACTCATGTTTTACAAGCAAACATTAGAATATAATCCCAGTAATTTCCAGGTTACTTTTCCCCTCACTTTTTTGTAAATCTTTTGAGAGGAGGACTGTTTGGTGTTTTTTTTTTTTCTCACTATTATCGTCACTGCCCTGCTAATGGGTTTTTGAAATGAGCATTTGAAAGATTGGAATATATAATTTCATTAAAATATACAAAGTATATTAGTGAAAGAATTTACTAATCTTTGAGGAGAAAGGATTTAAGCATGAAGGAACTTCATGATCTACTTTATGTTCCCATTTAGTACAGAATCTAGGTATTTTACATTTTGTGGCACTGTGAAAAAAGAAAATAACAGTATTAAATATACACAGAACAGTACGCCCAGTTTCCATCATTTCTCTTTTATTTTTTTGAGACTATGTCTTGCTTTGTTGCCCGGGGAACCATGGACTCAAGCGATCTCCAGCCTCTGCTTCCCTGGTAGCTAGGATTAAGGCACACGCCACCATGCCCAGCTATTTTTTGAGAGTAGGTCTCGCTATGTTGCCCTGGGCAGGTCTTGGACCTGAGGACTCAAGCGATTCCCAGCCTTGGGCTTGCTCCGTATCTCTTTTTCAATTTTGAGTTATTTTTTTCATGTATTCATAAGCATTTGCCATGTTGCCACTTAGTCTGTAAACTACAAAGTACTTTTAAGTACTTGTTTTCTTATTTCATTGTTAGTATATCAAGATTTAACTTTTCCTAATCTGTAACTTTTTTCCTCATTTTAACACTTAAGTTTGTCCTGATTAGAAGTCAAGTGGTAAAGCATTTGAATAGGTAGCACATTTTTCTTTTTAAAATTACTTTTGAGATTTATTTCCAGAGCCGGCCGCAGTGGTGTGAGGCTTTTATCCCAGCCTAGGATGGGAGGCTGAGACTGGGAATCACTTGAGTCCACGGGTTCTATACTCACCTGGGGCAACATAGCGAGGCCTTGTCTCAAGCTGGGCATGGTGGTGCATGCCTGTAATCCCAGCTACCTGGGAGGCTGAGGCTGTGGATCGCTTGAGTCTGGGGTACCCCGGGCAACATAGCGAGACCTAGTCTCAAAAAAAAAATTATTTCTAAAATCAATCTATACATATGTATGTAGCATAACAGGCATAAGGAGGTTAATTTTAATTTATATCTTTAATGGTTGGAAAAGTTTGACATTTTTTTCACAGTAGCTATCGCTTCCATACTGGGAATTAGATGAATGTGAAAGTCCACATGTAATCTACATTTCAGCATTTTTTAGTGAACAATTTAATGCTGAATCAGGCTTTATATTTCTCAAATTCAGATGAGTCATTCCTCTATAGGTTAGAAAGACTTTCCGCTGACTTTGGAATTAAGAAATTCTTTAATCCACCTTTCAAACAAAGTAAGGGTTTCACACTCTAAATTGCTAGAACGGTCTGTCCATGCCAACAGTTCAATTTTCCAAGCTGACAGTTTCTGACAAGGGGGCAGTCAGAGGCCGAGGCCCCCTCTCACACTGGACAGGTGGCACCTGTGCTCGGCATCTGCCCACACCCTCTGGCGAAACCAGACTCCACCTTTTGTCACCCTAGAACAAATGCTCAGTTTAACCTCTTTCAGCTTAACACCCAAATACTAAGGGGAGAGAAGTATTCCGGAATCCGAGTGCATTCTCTGAGACATGTCCAAGAGGACCAGCTAAGCCGAACTCCTGGGAGTTCAGGGTTCAGGTGAACTTGGTATGTCGCACTCCCCAAGGTTATACTCAGTCTGCTGCGGTTTGCTGGAACGCTCCTGTCAGGCAGAAGTGAGATGGGGGCACAACCAGAGTCACATTGGCACTGGAATGCATTGCTGTTGTGGCTCTGAGGCCTGGCCCTCCCTGCAGTTCGCCGGTGACCATCCTGCGGGCAGGAGAGAAAGTGGACTGGACTCACTACAGACTGAAAGACAGGATCCTACCGGGAGCTGTCAGATGAGGTGCCCAAAGATGGTGTCTTGTCGATTTAGGCGTGGATTCCGTGTAGGAACAAGACCTAAACCTGAGAGGGCAGCATGTGGGTCATCTTAAGAACTTCAGCAATGAAGGGGTCAAATGGTGCCTGGTTTTCACAAATAGAAACAGTCTTTGTTAGGTGTAACTGGTCTCGCTAAACTCTACCCTTCATTACTGTCGCCTTATGAAATAAGACCATTTAATCACTGGCTTATTGGGATTCTGGAAATCCAGAAATAGGTGCTAAATGGCTTGAGATACAGTTGGAGAGCATCTGAGTGCTGACTTTTCCCCCAAATCCAGTAACCAAGGGTTAGTTCTGGGGTCAAGAACCAATGGTGGCTTTGAATACATTTCATATCCTTGGTCAAATAAATTTGGAACTTTGTCACTAAGTATACTAATAAACAAATGTGTTATTTAAATATAAAAATATTTAATAAGTAAATTTGTTAACGTATAGGTTCATGTCTTCCTTCTTCCCACCAATCTGTAGCTGACTGAAAATAGTGCAGCCCTTTGCATTATTCTGAAGTTCTAAATTTCTGAAATACTGAAGTTGGCTATTACTAAGTTTTTTTAGTTGGTTTCAACTTTAATATCTAAAATAGTTTGATGTATTGATAGTTAAGCGTCCCAAATAAAATTCTATTGTGTCAGTATGACTCTTCATGCTTGACATCCATGTAAGATCTGTTGTGATCTCTCTTGTCTCTAAGAGTAGTTAATGATATTGTTTCTTTCCTAAAATCCAGAATTAGTTAGAAAATTATTTATAAGCTGGACGAGGTGGCACAGCCTGTGTAATCCCAGTTACCTGGGTGGCTGAAGCTGTGGATCACTTGAGTCCGCAGGTTCAAGACAACCCTGGACAACATAGCAAGACATCATCTCTTAAAAATATATATATATTTAGAAAAGATCACTTTAACAAGCGGATGTAAATCTCTCATAGGGCATTTGTATGATGGCTACGATGAAGAGTATGATTGTCCCATTCTAGATGAAGACAGAGTAAGTATATTTTTAATAAAGTATACTATTTTCAGTTTAATGGAAAAGGTGACCTCAGTTATTTTTAAGGAGCATTCACTTTTTTTGACCTTTTTTATAGGTAATTGATGAACTAGAAAACCAAATGACAGAAGGTGGAGTTATTGTTGATTACCATGGGTGTGATTTCTTCCCAGAACGCTGGTTTCATATAGTTTTTGTGCTGAAAACAGATAATACTGTGTTGTACAAAAGGCTTGAAACAAGGTAAGAAAGGAAATGCATCAAATTGTTAAAGTTTAATATCAATTTTTGTTCATATCCTAAAACTGGTCAATTCTATTATGACCATGTTTGATTTCTTATCATAAACCAACTCTGAAACCAACATTCTTGAGCTAAGAGAAAAAGATACATTTGTAAAAGCACAGGCAGTGATAAATTATTACTTCACAATGTGTAAAATGTACTCTCATCCATCCATGAGAGCATCATAAATCCAGAATAACCAGAAAAGACACATTTCCATAGAAACCTTCTACTCTTTTGTTAGCTTGTATTCTCTTTGCTTTCTAGGGGTTATAATGAGAAGAAATTAAAAGACAATATTCAGTGTGAAATTTTTCAAGTTCTTTACGAAGAAGCCATAGCATCCTACAAGGCAGAAATAGTGCATCAGCTGCCCAGCAATAAACCTGAAGATCTAGAGAATAATATTAATCAGATATTGAAATGGATTGAGCAGTGGACCAAAGATCATAGCTCTTGATTTATAAGATTGACCACATTATAATCACTCTGTATACACCACATAAACTGTCCACTTTTCAGTAAATATTAAAATTGTGCTGCAGGTCTAGCAGGTAATAAAGGTTTATGTTTGAGGCTTTTTAAAATCTCCATGAGAAAGCTAACCAGTTTCAAGAATAATGAATATTATGTTATTAAGGAGAGTGAAAACTCATTTAGTGTTTCAGTTGCTGGAAAGGAATATATCTGACCAAATGGTTGGATAGCTTTTATGTTTACTAGAGGAAAAAATAAAAGTGATTTTTGTCTTAAAATAAAACCTGGTTAAAGAATCAGTTTTCCATTTGTATTTATTCTTTTAAACTGAAAAAAAAGACTGGTGGTAAAACTTGCATTTTCTATAAAATTCAAAAGGGTTTCTGCAAAGTTAGTTTCCCTTCCAGGCCACCCCTGTCCTTTCTAGACTCCTACCTTTTATGAAATAACGTTACTGGTTTTATATGTATTGTCAGAGATTGTGTGCCTGCAAGAGAGTGTTTATGTACCTACACATTTTTTGAAAGTGTGTATTTTGGAGATAATTGTATCTTAGAACATAGAGACTTAAATCTTTTATAAGATACAACTCACATATAATAACACCAGCCATTTAAAAGTGTATAGTCCACTGTTTTTCATCATATCCACAAGATTGTGAGCCATTATCACCCCATAATTCTGTAACATTGTTATCACCGACTCCAAAGAAATCCCGTTCCCATTTTCAGTCACTTCCTATATGTCTCCCAGTCGCTGGCAATCACTTATTTTGTCTATATGGATTTGTAAATTCTGGAGACTTCATATAAAAAGTTAGATACTTTAAATTGTACGTTGTGTGGATAATAGTTTAAAAAATTGTTAAGGACGTCATCTTTGTAATGTACTCCAATAGGTCTAATTTTCCAGAGCAATGTAGCACATAATTATGCAATAGTTTAGCAGCAGTGCACAAAAAGACTGAGAAAGTCAACTTTAGATTTATGTGTTTAACTTGCAAGCCGGGCACGCCTGTAATCCCAGCACTGGGAGGCTGAGGCTAGCAATCACTTGAGTCCATGGGTTTGAGACTACCCCGGGCAACATAGTGAGATCTAGTCTCTGAAAAATAATTATAATAAAGTAACTTGCATATGCACACTTTAAAAATATTCTGGAAAAGTTCAGGAAAGGAAAAAATACTGAGATTTTGGGGGAGTGAAAGTTTTAGCATAAAGACTTAAAAACTAAGAATTTTATGACTTGTTTTTTTATAAAAAGTGATCGACATTCATCGAAAAGCAACATGTATAAATATCACAAAAATATAAGTTTTAAGTGGAAAAAAATTTTTGCTTGGCAAAGCCACTGACAATGCTAACACTGACAGTCGGCGACCGATTCAAAGTCTTATGTCTTCGTCATTTGGCTCCCGGCTGCCGCTCGCAGGCAGCTCTGCTCTCCGGAGCAGTGTCCACACCTCCCTGCTGGGTCCGTGGCCACCAGAGCCGAAGCGCGGAGCCTGGGAGCGCGGAAGGGGTACAGAGATTAGGACGATGGCTCGTGGGGACAAGGCGGTAGGAGAAGCTCAGAGGAGGATGTAAAATCGCAATTTTCTTTTGAGACTAGGTCTCGCTATTTTTGCCCGTGGAACCGCAGGCTCCTGTTGCACAGGGTACCACAGACTCAAGCAATCCCCAGCCTCAGCCTCCCACGTAGCTGGGGTTACAGGTGCGCGCCACCACACCCAGCTATTTTTTTGGGAGTAGGTCTCGCTATGTTGCCCGGGGTAGTCTCGAACCCGCTGACTCAAGCGACCCCTGGCCTCTTGCCTCCCAGTGCTTGGACTACAAGCGTACACCACGCCCGGCTCTAAACATTCTTTTTTCTAAGAAAAAACAAAAGTAAAAATAAAAAAAAAATTCTTTTTTCTTTAAAAAGTCTAGTTTGCCTCCACTCCACGCAGGTGCGCTGGCTTCCCGGGCAGGTGACGAGAGACGACGTGCAGCCGCGAGTGTCCCGGGGGGGAGGGGCGGGCTCATTCCAGTCCCGAGTCCACCTCGGGTCTGGTCGAGCCCCTTGGGTGCCGCGGGCTTCGGGCCGCGCGCGAGGCCGTTCCCCGGGGCGGAGGTGCCGAGGAACCGCGTCCCTCCGGCCGGAGACCCCGCCTTGTTGCCCGGCACCGAGGCTCCAAGCCAGCTGCCCTCCGCTCGGCCCGCCAGCTTCTGGGGTCCCCTCAGGACGCGGGGCTCCAACCGCCCCGCTGCGCCTTGGCCGAAGCGCGCGCTAGGGTTCAGTGTCCGTCACCCTCGCCGTCACCTCCCACCCGGCTGCGGGCTGGGGACGTCGCGGCCCCGGCCGTTCTGGACCCTTCCGGGTTGTCCGGACGCGGTCACGTGGACGGCGGCGGCGCGCGCGACCGGGAGGCTCCGCGCCGGGTGAGCGCGCTGAGGGGCGCGGGGGTGAGGGGGGGTGCACGGCTATAGCCGGGCGAGCTGCGGTCGGGGGTCGCGAGCCCCGGGAGGGTGCGGGGCCCGGGTCTGGGCGGCGGGAGCGCGAGCTGGGAGGACGCAGGGGCGGTCGGCGAACGGGCGCCTCCTCGCCTCGCGCGCGGGCTGCCCCGCCGGCGTTGGGAGGCTAAGGAGTAGGTCTGGACGAGGGACCCGCGCCTCCCGCCCCGCCGCCCCCTCCCCTGCGCCGTTTCCACTGTCTGGCCCTTTGCGGTCCGGCCGCGAGCGCGCGCGCGCCGCCGGCCAGTCAGCCTCCAGGGCGGATCCGGTGGCGGAGCCGGACCCCAGTCGCCCCGGGGACCGCGCGTCCGCGTTCACTGCGCTCGGCGCGCGGACCCTGCGACTCACGTCAGCGGTTCTGGAGCCGCCGTCGGCCGGGCTCCGCGTCCTGTCCGCGGCTCCCGCCACCAACGCCGGGACCGCGGCCCGGGCACTGCTGGGCCTCACTCCCTGCTAGGCCCGGGGTACGGGGTCGTCCGGCCGCTCTGCCTGCTCGGGCGGGCAGAGCGGCCGAAGTGGGTGGGGGCGCCGGTCATGGTGTTCCGGGCGGGAATCTCCTCTCTCGAGTTGCTCAGGCGCTTTGGGACATCTGTCAGGCACCAGCAGACGGGACGCCGGGCTGCAGAAGGAGAGACGCCAGCAGAAGCCAGGCCTGTTAGAAAGCACCGTGCAGGCCAGGAAGGCCCGGGAGGGCAAAGCCCACCAGCCGGAGGAGTCGGGAAGCGCCTGGCCTGCGGGGCCCTGAGAGAAAACCCTCCCGGGTGGGAGCAGGGGCAGTGCCTCCTCGGGAAGCACACAGCAGCCCAGAGTGGGTGGGGGGGGAACAGACTGCTGTGGAGAACAGGTGATGGTTGCAGGACTCAGGCTCCGGCCTGCTCTGTTTCAGGGCCCGAGGGGCGTCTCTAGGTGCTTGCTCAGCTGCCATGTGGACAGCTTGGAATGGGTGCGACGGGGCAGCTACTGGCTCAGCCCAGGGGAGGGGATGGAAAATTGAGCCGATGCTGTGAAGACACCGTGCATAGAAGGACACGATTTTGGACGATTTTGTGGCCCTAGAGGACTTGGCCACTGAAGGGACCAATGAGAAGGAGGAGGGGGAAACAGCTCAAGTTTTGGCCTGGGTGTCAGGAACGTGGCTGATGTATTTGCAGAATTCGAGGCCTCAGGAGACCTTGTGGGGAGGGTGTCGGCTTTGGTTTGGAACAGGCTGTTTGAGCTGCTGGCACAAGAGGCAGCAGGAGACGCGTGTCTGGGCGGAGCCAGGCATACAGAAAAGACCAGCAGCCATTGACCACTGGAGCTCTTGTGAGGTGGAGGCGCAGGGGAGACCTGGCCTGGGCTTCCTCACAGCACCTGTCTGAGGTGGAGGGGGCAGAGGACTAGGCCAGAGCTTGGATTGGGCGGTCAGGGAGTTGCTGGGCACTTTCTGAGCAGCTGTTTTACTGAAGAAGCAGGAAGGCTGCTCAGTCTCCTTCTGTGGCCTTTCCCAAGTGGCTGGAGCACTGGGCCAAGAGCCACCATTTCTTGGCCCGGCACGGTGGCGCGTGCCTGTAAGCGGCAGCCTAGGAAGCTGCAGCCAGGGCCAGGGATTGCAGTTTGAGTCCCATTTGGGGCAACTTAGCAAGACCTAGTTCCAAAAATACATAGCTGGGCATGGTGGCACGTGCCTGTAATCCCCACTACCTGGGAAACTGAGGCTAGGGATTGCTTGAGTTCATGCTACCCCAGGCAACATGAGCCTGCGGTTCCACGAGCAAAAATAGCGAGACCTAGTCTCCAAGAAAAAAAAAGGCCACCATTTCTTTTCTGACTCTTCCACTACCTGTGGCATTTGGGGTAAGTGGTGAACCCCTGGCCTGGCCTAGGAAAGCACATTCTATAATGAAACCAACAGGATCTTGTCCCTAGCAACACCCACCAGTCCACTGAGCTGGTGTCCCAAAGGGCACGTTTGGGAAAATGCTGCTAGAGAACCAGAAGCTTCGAGGTGCTAAACCCCCAGACATTGTTCTTATTCTAACTCGCCCTTGGGCATATGAAGACATCAATACAGAAATGCTAGTAATAAACACTCATTTCAAATACATGTTATCGAGGTGTTGGTAATGACCCTATAAAGGGCTTAGGCTTATGCCCACTTGGAAACGGGCTCTGAGAAGGTGTCAACTCCGCTCAGGGCAGCAAGCCCTGGAGATCTGAGCCGGTGTCTCCCGAGTGGCCCTTCTCTGCCAGCTGACCCTGCCTGTTAGCACTGACCACACGGAAAGTTGGTTTAATGGACAATTAGCAGCATCGACTTGTTCCCCTGTCTTCAGAGTAATTCAGAGTAATGTGATCTAAAAGTCAAGTGGAGTTCATGCTGCATTACATATTAATACTACAAGTGGTGGTTAGAAAGGGCCAGAGCCCTTTCTCAGTGGAGCCAAGTTTCTCAAGTTACTAAACAGTATACACTGGACCCTCGTTATAGCGTGAAAACTCACTATATTCAACTCTGAATGGCAGGAAGCTGTACCTAGGACCCCTGAGTGTATGTAGCATGTCATTCTTAAGTAATCCCACTCTTGCTTACTCTTTCCTCTTACTGCTTTTTTTCTGGGTGTTAGCCAATTTCATTTTCTTCACTGCTGGCTGCCAAACTCTACAACAGCCTCCTGAGGAGACTGCGCTTACGAGCAGGACGCCACTAGACCGGAGGTACAATGCAGCCTCGTTGAGAGTATTCCTGGGTTATTCAGTAAATCATTTCCTCTTTACCTGGAAAATAAAAATTGACAAACATACTCAGGAAATAACCCTGTGAGAGAGCAAAGATGACTTTCTCAAAATTCGGGTGAAACTGGGTCCAAAAGACTGTCACACGTTGCTGAAACTAGTTGTGACTTTTGTTTTCAGTTCTGTGTGATGTCATCAGTCACAAAAGCTTGGCTGACGTGGACATGAGTTAGACATCATGGAGCTCTCCCGCGTTGTAGCAAGCAGTCTGCTGAGTGTGGCAGTGCCTCTGGCCGCAGGGGCGGGGCTCAGGCTCTTATTAGCTGTGTTCCTCAGTCTCCCCGGCTCCACTTTGTCAATACTTAACATGGATAGTTTGGTCTTGAAAAGTGTTTGTGGAGATTAACAGAGTTGTTTCAGTAGAGCACTAGAAGTATCTCACCCATGAAAAGGAAGCAACATAGAGCATGAAAATTTGTCATTGCTGCCGGATCGGGTGCATGCCTTTGGAAGTGCAGATCCAGAATGCAGCTGAAACTAGGAATCACTTGAGTCTGTGGGTTCGAGACCTGCCCTGGGCAACATAGCGAGACCTAGTCTCAAACAGCTGGGCGTGGTGGTGCTCACCTGTAATCCAAATTACCTGGGAAGCTGAGGCTGGGGATCGCTTGAGTCTGTGGTACCCTGGGCAACATGAGCCTGTGGTTCCACGTCCAAAAATAGTGAGACCTAGTCTAAAAAAAAAAATTGTCATTCCTACTATTAATTCCGTGTCTGATCTAGCACACATCTTATCTTGTCCCCTAGCCCAAGTAAAGGTCCTTTATATTTTTCTTTAAAAAAAAAAATGTCTTCGCATCGTGTTCACAAGTGCTTGCTTCACCAGCACGCACTAAAATTGGAACGATTCAAAGAAGATTAGCATAGCTGTGAGCAGGGAAGACACGCAAATTCATGAAATGTTCCATATTTAAAAAATAACAAAGACAAACACATGCAAAACCCCCATCATATTAATGAGGTAGAGTTTACTTATAAAAAGTCCAGCCACTGTAAAATAGTTTGCTGAGTCCTGACACATCATAACTCTAGTTAAGAAATAGGACTCTTCCAGGCCAGCCCTGTAAGCACAGCCTAGGAAGCCGCAGCCGGGGCCAGGGATCACGGTTCGAGTCCTGCTGGGGCCACATAGCGAGACCTAGTTTCAAAAAAATATAGTTGGGTGTGGTGGTAGACGCCTGGAATCCCAGCTACCTGGGAAGCTGAGGCTGGGGATTGCTTGAGTCTGTGGTACCCTGGGCAACATGAGCCTGCAGTTCCATGGGCAAAAATAGCGAGACCTAGTCTCAGAAAGAAAGAAATAGGACTTTTCCATATCCTTTAGAGTCCCCTTCATGCTCCCCTTAACCTCTGATCTGTTTTCTGTCACAAGCTTTATTAGGCTTTCATACCATGTATGATTTTTCTACAAGATCTGTGGGCATCATCCACACCCACGTATATCAGAAAGTCAGTATTTCTGGGTGAGAATATCCTGTGTGATGAACGTACCACAGTTTCTCCTTCTGTTGCTGGCCATTTGGGTTGTTTCCATTTGGCGCTAAGTTGAAAAACGTTATGATTGTTAATGGACACGTCTTTGTGTGAACCTGTCTTCCTTTCTCTTGGGTAAATATCTAGAATTCAATGGCTACATCCCCTGCTTAAGAGAACCCTTTCCAGAGCTGTGGTGCTGATTTCTACTCCTGTCTTTGGTGTTTTGGGGGCCGAGTGCACGTGGCATGTGGGAGACTCTCATCATGGGTCACATCTACTATTCTCTGATGACTAGTGTCCTGCTTTTCCTGCCCTCTGTGGTGACGGCCTTTCCGGACGTGAGGCTGCATCTCTTCCAGTCTCTGAAGGGCTCTGTTTGCCCTAACTGGAAAGACGTGAGCCCTGACACAACAGAAACCCCTGCAAAGCCATCAGCGTCCGCTGGCATCTAGTCCAACAAGCCGGAAGGGTTTTGAAAGTCCTGGTCACACCCACTTAAACATTCGGATGTTCAGCAGAGAGATACCAAGTGTGCTTAACAAATTTCTTGAGAAAAGGACAGCCGCAGCGGGTGCTGTTGGGAAATGCCTGGGGGGTGTCCCTTGGGCCTGGCCTGCATGTGGAGAAGCCAGGCTGGGCTCCCTCAGGCCAGGGTTGGTGCCTCTGCTCCTCTGCCCACAGAGAGGGCTCTTCCCGGGCCATTCTCTGCGGCGTTTGGGCCTGGAGAGATCTGGGGGCGAGGGGCAGCTGGCCAGCCCCACAGCATCCGGTTTGCAGGCTTGCTCAGGTGATGCTGCTGCTTCTCGCGCTAGAGGCAAGCATGTCAGGTTGTTCATTCCTTGCTCTAGGCTCTTTCTAGGCTCACCTACTATTTTAGGAACTGGGAGTGAGTGCGGAGGAGATCCCAGTTCCTAACCTGGTGCCTCCTGCATCCTACAGGGGGGCACTTGGAACAGCTTGGGGCTCTGGCTCCAGGGGGGCGGCAGGTGGCAGAGACAAGCTTCCGCCTCGACTCCCCTTTCTGCCCCCTTCCTACTTTCCTGCCGTGACCTGAGAAGCGGCGCAGGCTGGTGATGTAGGTTAGAAGGTTGTAAGTGCAGGAGGAAGATCAGGCAGAGGGAGGTGGGGGAGGTGCAGACAGGGTGTGGGACAGGCCCAGGGAGAAGGGGGCAGGGAAGGAAAGACCACGGCTGGCTGAAGTCAGCTGTGCAAGACTCTGGGGCAAGAAGATTCCCGGCAGAGGGAATGCCGACTGCAGGGCCACAAGCAGCAGGGAGAGCTGGGCGGTGGGCCTAGGCCCAGGGTGCCACGTAGAGTTGACCCTTGACCTTCGGCTCCAGCCCTTAGCAGGCTTGTGATGTCATGCATGGCAGAGCACAGTGAGTTGAGAAAGCCAGGGGCGCTGGGGGTCTGGTGGAAGCCCTGGGAGGGGCTGTGGTGGGATGGGGGGGGCTCTCAGTGGAAGTCCGGGGGTCTGGGTTTTCGGATACGTTTCTGAATTGTGTGAGCGTGGAGGTTTGTGAAGACGAAGCCTCGCCTTTCTGCGCCTGTCTGTCGGGGGCTCTGTCGCTACCCGAGCCAGTGTCTGCCTTTCCCGCTTCTTATGCCTCCCTGCTGCCCTTGATGTCAGGGATGGGCTCCAGTCTTCCCTGACAGGGCCTGGGGTGGGAGCTACATGGAAAGGGCCCGGTCAAGAACCGGAAATCTGAGGCCTTGTAAGATCACATGGATGGACCGGAGGGAATCCGCTTAGCAGGAGAAAGCCGGGGAGAAAAAGACGGAAACCAGAGGGTCTCGCGCCTCTAGACGGGCCATAGGGATGGCAGACAAAAGGCCGACTAAGGTCGATGTCAGCCATGGCAGAGCTGGGGCAGCAGCTGAGGCGGGGCAGGGGGTGGGAGGAGGGAGGGAGGAGCACGGGAGGGCTGAGAGGAAGGCTTGTGGGTGACAAGTGGGTGACAAGGTGGGGGGCGCCCCCCCCACCCCTGCCTGCAGCCATCTGAAGTGTTTATACTCCTGTACCTGCACGTAGTGGTGCAGGGTGACAGGGCTGCGGTGCCCGCAGAGATCTGTCTTCCCCACGCGGCAGCCGACGCTGTCATCCTAAGGACCATTTTTCTCCCCGCAGAGAACCCGCTCCTCCTC
>PVHY01023397.1:0-21009 GCA_004024945.1 Uropsilus gracilis
GAAAATAAAGATACAGTTGCCTGGTTCAGAGGAAACAGTGGAGAGAGGTTCCCAGGAATGGATATCAGAATCCCAGCAAAAGGAAGTGTTCCCCATCAATCTAGACAAGAGAGTTTGAAGGAGCTTAGCTAAAAAGGAAAGAGGGAAGGAAAAAGAGGGAGAAGGGGAGTAAAAGGAGGTATCCGAGAAAGGGAAGAAAGACACTAACTACTTCTTTACTTCTCTACCGTCATGAGGAAATTTTGACAGCTAAAATGAATGAAAAAATTATATATATGGGGTGGTGTCCTTTCTAGCACATTTTTCTGGATTATTTGACTCTTCACATATCTTTAATAGTCTTTGAGCTTTTTCTCAGCTCAAAAAAACTTGTAGTAATGTAAATCATCCTTGTCCATAGAAATGCAAATGAATTTTGTTAAATGGAATTTGATTTATGACTGACTCAGATATAACTTTGCATCTAATCATAATTTATTTTAGCATACCTATGTAGGGGGGCAAAAATGCCACCCTAAATTGTGTCCTTTTGGCAAGAGGTTTATTTCATGGCAGGAGCTTTGAAGACAGGGTGAGGTCACTTTTGATATATGTTAACTTCTCTCTGTCAGTGCCTCTCCTGGGAATACTTAATTCTTTGTCTCCTTTTCAAGGTGAACACAGAACTAAGTCTGCAAACATTTTGTCTCATGTGCCTTTCCAAATCAACTCCCTAATTGAAATTCTGTTCTCTTCCCCAAACTTGCCTTTTCCTACCTAAGCTATTTAGGACACCTAAAGTCACTTCAGCAAGTTCTTCAGTCAGCTGGGTCTTTCCCACATATACGTGAGATGTAAAGGTGTTAAAAAGCAGAATTCACAAACTTAGAGGTCTCATTTGCCTTATTAGGTGATTTATCTGTAGGGGAGCATCCCATCCCATCTAGAAACTGAAAGGAATTACACAAAATGGGGAGTATTTACAGACAGAAAATATGGTAAGATTATTAGTAAAAGAAAAGATCGTTTCAGATAAAATCACCTTCCATCAAAGGAAAATAGAGGAATCTTTTAATAAGTTTTACCTCTGTTGCTGACTAGGAAACCACAGGTTGATTGGCTTAAGATTATACTTTTGAAATTCTAATAAGTTTCAAAATCTGGGTGGTGGTTCAGCAGGAATAACTTCAAATTGAGTGCATTTTTTTCTGCTTTTAACAAATACTATTTTTTTTTGCTCCTAACAGATAATAATAAAGATATTATCTAATCATATCTTTTTTCTTATCAGTCTGATTCTTGCTTGATTACTTGCCCAACTAAAAGAACCCTGAAAGATATCGGGTAATTTCCCTTATGTCCTCACACCTATTTGCATGCATGTGTGCTATTTGAATTCCCCTTTAAACCAGTTGGAATATCTTAAGAGTCCCCTCATTAATTAATGAGCTTTACAATTTTAGATACATGGTTAACATTTATGTGACAATAAATATTTTACCTGTTTAAAAAATTCTTTTCTCTCACACCAGATAACCAGTTTCCAAAACAGTCAGCACGGAGGGATGGTGAGCAGAGGGAAAATATTCAGTCATATAACATGAAGGGAGGTTTCACAAGCGTGAGAAAAAATGAAATGGAGTCATAATTTTCACCCAGAGCCAGGATAAACTTCTCCTACAGAATAAAATCTAAAAAAAAAAACAAGGAGTTGGCAACTAGATTATTTTACAAGACATGTTTGTTCGAAATAGAAATAACATGAGATAAGGACTTGGCAATTAGGTGGAATTGGGAGTCAGGAGAATGGTGAGTGCAGAATATAGATCTTAGCCAGTTGGGAAGGAGCATGTGTGGAAATAAATCTGGATTGTTGATAAGTGTTTCAAATGAATTTTTTAGGCCTACTGAAGTTATTAACCACCCAACTCTATTAACAATTCCTTGGATTCAAATAAATTATAAATCTGTAATTCCACCCTCACCGAGGCAAACTTTCACCACTAACCAAAAATGGTAGAAACCCTCTCATTCAATAAGATTGGGACCTGTAATGGGTAGACTAATCGATAGTTTCCATTAGAGGAGATATCATGAAAAGCATTTCATGTATCATTAAAACGTAGTTTTAATTTTAATAGATAATGTGCATAAATTTGTTGGTATTTCTATAGAGTCAAATCGCAGCAATGTAATCTCCACAGAAAGAGGAGACTCGGGGTTCCTTGCCCCGCCTGTGGAAGGGTGGAGCTGAGTGGTGAGGGGAAGCCAGAAAGGACTCAGAAGGAAGATTTGAAAAATGTGGAGGAGGCAGGAGGCACGTGAAGCCTAGACATGTGAGGAAGCAGCCACATTTGCTTCTCAAACTTGGACCTGTATCAGGTACTTGGGGGACTTTTCCGAGACAGAAACAAGGATGAGAAAGGGTGGGGAGGCTGACAATGGCAGCCTTTATCTTAACTTGGAGTTTGATTTGGCGCTTTCCTTCCTGCTCCTTTCCTATGGGTCCCCACCAGAAGGGGCCTTACACTTTCAGTGATCCTGCTTTGAACCAACCTTGTTTGGCTAGGCATTTACCCAGAAGGGGATTTGTAACTTTAGGTGTTTTTTTGTTTTTTGTTTGTTTGTGTGTTTGTTTTTTTCTAAGACTAGGTCTCACTATGCTGCCCGGAGTAGTCTCAAACCCACAGACTCCAGCGATCCCTGGCCTCAGCCTCCCAGTGCTAGGATTACAGGCACGCGCCATTGCACCAGGCTTTGAGTGTCTTAATGGAAGATGTTATCCTTTCTTCTCTGTTTCACACTAATTCTATTAAACTTCTTTTCTGTTGAAGGCTGTACACACTAGGAGCATGTTTTGTCTTCATGTGGCACAGTAGAACCTATTTAGAGCATACAATGTTTGGGGGTGTTCCTTGGTGTGCCGTCTAACAAAAACCTTATATTATATGTAAATTCACTAATTGGAGATTCTGCACACCAATAATACATTGCGCCTGACTTCTTTCACTTTCTATCAAATAAAAACTGAGACAAAGCAATCAGATCACTGACTAAGTCTACAATTTTTCCCATTTATTTACAGTTATCCTGAATACAATTAAATACACAGTAACCCTCTGGCCCAGGTTGCAGAAGTCTCACAACTCACCTTTGTACACTAACACTTCTTTGATTGCCATAGTTTTCATTGCCAAGCTTTATCCCACCTCCTCCCCCAAATTCTTACAAAATTTGTGAGCTCTTGGAGCTTAAATATCTTTTATTCTCTAATTGTTTCGTGTACATTACTGTCTCCTAGCTTTAACATTACAATAAATGCTTGCTTGGGTAATTGAAATTGCTTGTAAAGATGTCCAAGGCTGGATAGGTGCTAGTAACCACCACCGCCGTCTCAGCACCAAACGTGGTCCTAACACCCGGCTGGACCAGGCAGTCAATTTGGGTTCGCTGTCTGGGTCACTTCATCCTCTTGTCTATCAAAATTATCATCTTCCCCCAAAACCTAGCTGCAAGGCAATCCCCATCATCTCCAGACACCAAGCACGGCTGTTACACCAGCCGCGTCCACTAGAGGACGCCTCGCGCGGTTTCCTCAATTACGGAAACGGAGAGTCAAGAGTTGAGCAAGAAGCGAAAAAAGTTGGTGTATTTAGGCCCTCTGCGGGTGCCGTAGCAATGAATAGTAAACAGGAAGTGGAGTTTCTTACTTGAGATTCACTATTCGTGTGGAAAAAAAACACTGCGGTTCCCAAGAGACGCTTCCCCCCGTTGCTTACATTTTCGGGAGTTTATACTTCGGCTCCATTTTTGTGCTTCCTTCGCTTGGGTCTGCGCCAGCTGAGGTAGTTTGTCCTCAGCCGGCTCCCACCTCTTTACACCAAAGTGCCACCGGAACCATGGCCGAATACTCGTATGTGAAGTCCACCAAACTCGTGCTCAAGGGAACGAAGGCTAAGAGGTGAGTCCCCGAGTTCGTCCGGGACACGCTTCCGCAGTGTTCTTAACGGCCTCTGCTTCCTCTCCCCGCAGCGAGTCCTGTGGGAGCCGTTAGAGCTTCACTTAGGCTCCCAGCCCTGGGCCTGGTCTTCGGACCTGGGTGGAAAGTGATGGGACTCGGTTCCCGCGCCGGTACAGACCCGGAGAGACGGGCCGCAGAGACGGGGGGAAAGACGCAGAGTGAGACCAAGGAATAGCTCAGGAGCTGCAACTTTGGGGTCTCTGAACCCCCACCCCCATCCTCGCCCCACCCCTGCTAGTCGGATCAGCATTAGTCTGATAACATAGGTCGTGGCAGTAACTGTCCTACGAATAGTTGTTTTCAGCTTTGTCTCGTTCCCGAAGAAAATACGGACTATCTTTTAAATGCAGTGTGCAGATTGGGACTGGGCAGAATCACGCAAATTAAGGAGATGACTTTTGATAGGAATATGAACTCAGATGTGGCACTCCACCAGTTACTAATTTTGCGATCTGTGGAATGTTGGTTATACTGTGTTTCCATTTCCTCACTATAACGAGCAAATAATGATACTCGAAAAGGATTATGACGATCGTTGATTTAATATAAATTGATCCAATTATAAGTAGAGTTTATTAAAGAATTAAGACTGAGGACTTTAGCCTGGGTTCAGCAGCCAAATATATAGAGTAGTTGTCCGAATTCAGACTCCATAATGAGCATTTTATACAGTCTGCAAGAAAACGTTTTACCATTTTCAATGATTTTTTACAGAGGAAATCTGGACGTGTCTGGTTAATGTATCTATTTGATGTTGCCTGTATAGTGAAGAAAACAAGGAAGGTTGTTGATGTTACCTTATCTCTTTAAAGCCTTATCTCTGGGAACTGGGAGTTTTAGCCATCCCATACCTGGTTGTCTTTTTGAAGATGCTGATTTGCATGGAAACAACTTTTTGTTTTTGCTAAGGTACTTGTAAAGGTCAACTTAGCTGTGCCTTGGCTCTCTTAGCTTGCACCCTTTAGTTGAGGCCAGGAACAGAATCAGGACTTAAATCCCGGTTGTCTGGTCGCAGAGTCTGTCATTTTAACTATAACACAATTACAGGATCGGAAACAGTCTCCCAGAATTAGAAGAGTGTATCATAAATCAGTAACTGACAGATGATTAATGTCTAAGATTCCATCTTATATTTACCATGCAAGTAGCAATCTAAACTGTCTTATCAAATTGTCTCCTATAGTAAGAAGAAAAAGAGCAAGGATAAAAAGAGAAAAAGAGAAGAAGATGAAGAAACACAGCTTGATATCGTTGGTGAGGCAATCAGTTTTTAATACTATATTCTGAGAAACATTAGCATTTGTTGAGATTCTATTAAAAACACTGTAGTAGTAAAAAGAAAATAGAAGTAAAGTGAGGAGAAAATTGTGAACTGTTCATATTTGTCCTAACTTGCTTGAATACTTTTTATGGTTGTGGATTCCCTGTATTCTCTAGGGCAATCAGTCACTGATGCCTTTTCTTCATTATCAGAAACAATCACAGGAGAAAGGATTTAACAGTGCTTATTTAAGAGGCACCATATGCTGAGTCAACCAGGAATTCTGATGCATAAATTCAAAGGCCTGACATAGACTGTTATTTAACTGAATATTCAGTTTTTTCACATGTGTATTTTTTAATTGTAGAAGCCACTGATTTGCATCCAAAAAGAAGTACATGCACAGTAAAAATAATTATTTTGCATACTGTTTTCCATTTAGTTCTGCTATCCTTCCACTCCCACTTGAAAACTGTTTCTCTTTTAAACCTAGGCAAGTTTCATTTTGAGACTTTATACTATTTTATCAAAAATGTTTTCAAAAGAAATGGAAAAAATACTCTAATTCATATCTCAAAATTCCTGCTCCTCAGTGTCCACATTAGTAAATCTTATGGTCCTGTGAAATGGTGTTACAGATGTATATGTCCCAAAGGGTCTGGCTGTCTGGGAAAAGCCACTCAAATGTCTAAGTTACTCAGTTTCTACTGAGTCTACCGGCTCATCATGACCTCTGGTGCCTTCAGTCAGCTCTCAGTAGCAGTGATCATTCTACTCTGCCTTTTGAAAGCTACCCAACCCAATCTTCGGCTAAGGACCCCACCAAAGAACCCCCCTAGTATCTCTTGGGTGTCCACCTCTGCAGGTCCTCGTTCTCAGTCCTTTGCTCTGTAAATTCTTCATTTGGGCACAACAGATCTCTCAGCTCAGTGTGATGGCCTTGCAGAACTAAGTTGTATGGTCTCTTTGAGTCAGGTACGTAATTATGGTAGAGATTTCAGGGGATCTATAACACAGAGGCATTGGGTAATTTGAAGGTGAGTAAACCACACTCGCAACTTCTCATCTCTTTCACCTCCTCAGGGATAATGGATGTGTGGGCATCAAACTGAGAATGTAGGCAGCCCTGGTTGATGTTTAGCCATAAAGAAAGGCCTTTCATCATACAGCCCTTCTCTGATCTTAGTATCTGCTGTAGCCTTACTACCAGAAAGAGTGAGTGCCATGACAGTATTTTGTCAACTGCTGTGATATTTGAACTAAGATATTCATAATTCAATATCTAGAAAATGTAGTCACTTCTGTCTCCTTTATGTTAGACCATTGTAAGCAAAGTAATTCTGATCCCTCTCCTCATAGACCATATCTTCTTAGTAGACAAGTTTTAGTGTATAAAAGATGTTATTCTGTGTTGTAACACTACCCAATGGGAATATTTTAACAGTCTACAGAAAAATTAGCTATTTTCTCCCTTTCTGTGGATTGTCTTTTTACTCTATTAGTAGTATACTTTGATCCACAAATGTTTTTCACTTTAACGAGATCAGTTTGTCAGGTTTTTGTTGTTTTTGCCTATGTTATTTTAGCCAAGAAATCATTGAAAAAGTCAATGTCATGAAACTTTTCCATGTTTTCTTCGAAGACTTTTTTTCCATGTTACTTTAATGTCTTTGATACCTTTTTTTAAATTAATTTTAGGGTGATTAATTCATTTTTAAAAAACTTGATTATGAAAATTTTCAATTAGTATGTTTCCTTTACTGTCTTCTCTTGACCATGCTCTTTTTTTTTTTTCCTGGAGAATTCTAAAGTAAATCACGACTATTAAGTCATTTTACTCTATAAATACAAATTCCTTCTGTTTATCCTCTTTAATACATAATACTATATAATTTACAGTAAGAAAATTAACACAAACTCCTTAATATCATTTACTCTCCTTTTAATGATTGACATATTTCTTCTCTAAAGTACAGTGTAAGGGAAGATTTGATACCATTTTTTCCCATTAAAATATAAACTCTTTTTTTTTTTTTTTTTTTTTTTTTTGAGACTGGGTCTCACTATATTTGCCCGTGGAACCACAGGCTCATGTTGCCCGGGGTAACATAGACTCAAGCAGTCCCCAGCCTCAGCTTCCCAAGTAGCTGGGATTACAGACACGAGCCACCGGGCCCTGCTAAAATATAAACTCTTGTAACGACTGCTTAAATAAGACTCCATAGAGTTTAGCATTTCTACTGAGAAGCTACATGTTAGTGTAGCAGACAGTAGTTATTATTTTAAAACTGTAGTCAAAGATACTACTCTGGAAAAAAAAATCTGTTACATAAGCAACAGATTATAATAGATATCCCTGAAAATGACTCATAGATGGCTGAGGGTCAGAAAGAGAGAAACTTCAATATATATCAGATTGTGCTTTCATTTGTACTGGTATTTCATAAAGAATCCAATCTTGAACTTGGTATTAGTTACCCTACATCTCCTCATACAGATACAAAAAAAAGGTTTTAAAAATAAATTATAACAATAGCAGTAACATGACTTTGTGTAATAGCTATAAATTTAAAATTATAATTTCAGCCGGGCACGATGGCGCATGCCTGTAAGTGGCAGTCTAGGAAGCCACAGTGGGGGCCAGGATCATGGTTCAAGTCCTGCCAGGGCAACATAGCAAGACCTAGTTCCAAAAAACAGCTGGGCACGGTGGTGTATGCCTGTAATCCCAGCTACCTGGGAAGCTGAGGCTGGGGATTGCTTGAGTCTGTGGTACCCAGGCACGTGAGCCTGCGGTTCCACAGGCAAAAATAGTGAGACCAAGTCTCAAAAAAATTAAAAAAATTTAAAAATTAGTAAAATTATAATTTTATTTTTTTAGGAACCTGGTGGACAGTAACAAACTTTGGTGAAATTTCAGGAACCATAGCAATTGAAATGGATAAAGGCACCTACATACATGCACTTGACAATGGACTCTTTACTCTGGGAGCTCCACATAAAGAAGGTTTGTGTCTGGTAGAAGCAGTGGAAGGGCAAAAGCTATTTAAACTATATATTTTATAACATTTATTCACTTAACCAAAATATAATTTGTCACAAGTATATTTCAAATAATGAAGCCATTGTATTTGATTCTTCCATATTTTTCCTTCCTCAATATCTATGAATCATTGGCAATTCTTTTCAGTATAAGTATTTGAAACACTCTATAGTTCCAAAAAAGTATCTATGAAAATGAATAACAGTGTGGATAATTTAAATAATCAGTGAAAAGAAAATCTTTTCTTCAAATCTTTGAATACCTGTATTTTTCAGGCCTTTTGCTAAGAATTGTTAACAATTTGAAGTCTTCTCAGTCCCTCTAACCCTTTAGTAGTAGAACCACTTCACCAGAGAAATCCACTACTACAGAGGAATCACTTCTACAAAGAAATCAAAGACAGAGAAGCAGCATTCCTTGAATAAATTAAAGTATTTCCTATTTTGTCTCTTGAGGGATTGTCAGTATATTGTATTTTAAAGCATGGAAAATATCTAGATAATGACAAAGTTTTCAAAACTCATGCACGTTATAATGATAAAATAGATCTTAATATCATAAGATACTATAACATTTAATTGTATTTTAATATTTAAAAAGAAATGTTTTAAAGCTCAAGACTATCTTTGCATATGTATCTGCAATAAACTTTATTTCAAAATGGCTTTTCTCCTGTAGTTGATGAGGGTCCTAGTCCTCCAGAGCAGTTTACAGCTGTCAAATTGTCTGATTCCAGGTAAGTTTACATTATACTTAATCAGTAACCTTTTAATGTTTAATTTAATTTTATTTATTAAAATGTATTATGTAGGTAACTGAAACCCTCAGTAATTTTGATTTAAAAAGCAAATACCTTTTTGAAGTGAATTTTATGACAGTTTAGTAATATAACATGTTTTAGTTATTTAGATATTATTAAATTACATTTGCAGTAACTCTGTTCCTAAAAGAGACTCACAGTTCTAGATAACAGCACACATTCTGATTCCTAGCAGTGCGTAATACCATGGTGGGAAAAAAAGATGGTAGTGTCACAGACCAACTAAGGTATAGACTGGGAAAATCACTTGACGAAAGCAAACAAGACAAAACCTAACTAGTAATTAGTTACATTAACAAGATAATGATAGGTATATCATTAATCTAAAATAAGTATAAAATCAATTTGGCCTCACAAGGAGTCAATAAACTAAAAAATTAGAAATCACTTTTTCCTTTAAAAAATCACATTTAGATGATTTCTGTACTTTAAATGAGTTTCCATTACATATGGTAAAAGATTTCTAATTAATTAAAAAAAGAACACACACATCTTACAGATGAACACAAAAAAGAGAAACAAATGAGGAAAATACTGGCAACAGCTTGAAGAGACAGTATGTTTTTATGCTTCATATGTATGTACAAGACTTCTAACACAAAAAAGCAATAAGATCCCATTAGAAAAATGTACCCAAACAAAAAAACAAATGTTGCTCATAGTAACAATTAAAATACAAATTAAATAGCATATTTTTCCTGTATCTGATTTCCCAACTTTTTTTACTGAGATGTTTAATGAGAAAGTATGGTAAAAAAGACATTCTCCTAATTTAAAGGTGAGCATATAAGTTGATACAATTTTTTTTTGTGTGAAGCAATTTGATGACATATGGTAAGAACTTTAAAGTAGATACCCTCTGATCCAAGATTTCCCATCCTACAAAATTCTTCAAAGGAGATGTTGGCAATTTTATATACAGAAAAGATAGAGCAGAGCTGTTAATAATAGCAGGAAAGATTAGTGTTATATACTAAAATGTGTTTAATGATAGTTCATTCTATTCCTTTAGAAATTGTGTATTTGAAAAATAACAAATTTGGAAAATGTTGGCTACATAATCTATAAAACATAATCTGCCTGTATTAAAAAGTAAAATACTAAATTCTTTATATACAGCTATACTTGTCCAAGATGGTGATCATTTAGCTACATGCAGTTTTTGACAGTTGGAATATGACCAGTCTGAATTATTATATATTTAAGCACATTTATGTTACATGTTTAGTTTTCTAAGTTTTTAACATTTATCTACTTTATTAATCTGAAGAATTGCCCTGAAATCTGGCTATGGGAAATACCTTGGTATTAATTCAGATGGGCTTGTTGTTGGACGCTCGGATGCAATTGGACCAAGAGAACAATGGGAACCAGTCTTTCAAGATGTAAGTGTTATTTTTGTTTTGTCTTTTTTTTGTTTTTGTTTGTCTTTAAAGTTAATTTTTTTTCAAACTGAACTAAATCAGTTATATCCTCAATAAATCTTTAACCAAAAGAAACGGTTCTCTGTCATCTAGTTAGAATTTATTCTTACTAATAGAAAAATTACTGTCTTGCTGATCTCCGAATAGTATCATTACAGGTGATTGTTTTCTTTTTCCTATTTTCCAGGTTTTCTCCAATTTATTTTTCCTAGTTAATTTTAGAATGGGAAGGAGTGATTTAGTCTCAAGATTTAAGAATGCTGTAGCAGATAGTCTCATAACTATTTTTGGTTGTTTTATTTAGGGGAAAATGGCTTTACTGGCCTCAAATAGCTGCTTTATTAGATGCAATGAAGCAGGAGATATTGAAGCAAAAAATAAAACAGCAGGTGATGAAGAAATGATAAAGGTAATTATGATTTTTTTTATAGACTCTTAATACACCTCATATATGATGTGACTACATCTCTTTAGAATGTGTGGTAGCACACATCTGAAGAGTTGTGAACCTCTTCCCCTGAATCATAGACAGTATTTAAATCAGTGTTACTTCAGTATAAAAAAAATACAATAAAATGTTGAATAATCACTTTTACTTTAAAATTTTCTCATAACTTTTGCATTATTCTCCAAATTATTTTTTAATTATAACTCATAACTGAGGCTACTTTGTACCAGATGATAGAAAAATTACTACATCTAAGAATTACTGTGCTATTTTCTCCTTGTATTACAGGGTTTTTTTCTGAGTAGTTACTCATACTTTTTAGACTGATGTTTATATATCTTTTTAAACTAGGTAATATATGCATATTTGAAAAATGTTTTAAATATTAAATGTAAAACTGTCTAAAAATGTATTAAATATAAAATTGTGTTATGTATTTATATAGATATAAAGTATAGTTACTATTTAAAATCAATATCAAGTATTAAATATTAAAATCTAATGAGTATTAGAAAATTAAATAAAAACTATAAATAGTAACTGTGAAATTGTATTGTCCTTCCATAGCCTTATAGAATTCTTATATAAGAGAGTGAATGTAGTCGGGCATGGTGGCGCATGCCTGTAAGTGGCAGCCTAAGAAGCCACGGTGGGGACCAGGGATTGCGGTTCAAGCCCGCCCAGGGCAACATAGCGAGACCTAGTCCTAAAGAAATATCTGGGCGTGGTGGTGCGCGCCTATAATCCCAGCTACCTGGGAAGCTGAGGCTGAGGGTTGCTTGAGTCCGTGGTACCCAGGGCAACGTGAGCCAGCGATTCCACAGGCAAAAATAGCGAGACCTAGTCACAAAGAAAAAAAAAAAAGTGAGTGTAATTTTCTACCTTTTACTCTAAAGTTAGCCTCCTATACACATTTAGACCTTGATTTTTTTTTTCCGTGACTAGGTCTCGCTATTTTTGCCTGTGGAACCGCAGGCTCACGTTGCCCTGGGTTCCACGGACTCAAGCAATCCCCAGCCTCAGCTTCCCAGATAGCTGGGATTACAGGCGCACGCCACAACACCCAGATATTTTTTTAGGACTAGGTCTCGCTAAGTTGCCCCAGGCGGGACTCAAACCACAATCCCTGCTCCCCGCCGCGGCTTCTTGGGCTGCTGCTTACAGGCATGCGCCACTATGCCCAGCCTAGACCTTGATTTTTTTATTAACATGGCATCTTAAGAGATTTTCCTCTTTTAGTATATAATAAATTTTTTAACATAATATTTATTTTAGAGATGTACCCTAATTAGGTTTTTTTTTTTAGATAAATTTAGGTTATTTACAGTTTTTCCTCTTGTTAATAATATTACAGCACATAATTTTGAATGTGCGTTGTTTGTAGATATTCAGCTCTATCTCGAGATAAATTCCTGAAAGTTGATCACAGACTCAAGGAGTCCATGCATTTGTAATTTTGTTAGATATTGCCAAATTGCTTCCTATATGAGGTACACTTAGACTCCCACCATTATGCACTGGAAGGTTACTAGGTTTTTTTCATTTGCTTACTAGTTGAGCCTCCATGCTCCTAGTCACTGTAAAAGTTACAGAAAAGTCATAGTACCATTCCTAGAGCTTGATCCTTACGATAATTCACCAGTGACTGCTGCCTCACCTGGGGCTGCAACACAAAGTTGCTCATTCTTCATTCTTGCTTTTACCATGGAATCCCCAGAATCAAAATATTTTTGCCCTTCTTGCAATGATTTCCTTAAGATATTTCAACCGTCAGGTTTTTGTTCAAGAAGAGGATGCTTTGCTTTTTCATTTTGCTTCAACTTTCTTTGGACTAGTTACTAGTTTATCGTACACTTCCATTTTCTGCTCTCCCCCATAGACTACCACAGGGGCCTTCATAGACACACTGCTCCTTTTTATCCTGCTTCTTCTTAAATTTATTTTCTGAAGGTTTTTAATTTTCTTAAGCTATTTTTATAGTCTCTACTCATTTTGTGTTGAAATACAGTGCTAATTTTTTTTTTTTAACTAGTGACAGTACTGCTAAGTTCATTTTATCATTTTGCAACTCATTGGAGAAAAAAGAAATACCATTCTAAACAATACAAGAATTTGAAATTTCAATAGGTCTTCCATAATTTTTATAAGGCATTTTCCCTGCCAAAGTCCCAAATAATTTCAGTTTAAAACTTGAATATTTTTTCGTTGTATTTTGAAAAGTATTAGTCATGATATTTTTCATTTATATAAACAAAACTTAAGCAAGCAGCAGACACTGCTGAATACAATACATACTTTAATCATAGTGTTCTTGTGAGGTTGCTATTATTATCTTAACTTTACAGATAAGGTAACAGCCTTTGATCATCCACATTCTCATTAATTTTGATCCATCACTTTATGAAACTCACATGAAAACAAGCCAGATACGAATGAGGCAGGACATGTACTCAGGCCCAAGTAACTCTAGAAACTACTCAGACATTCCATACCACACTTCTCAGGAAATAAGAAAAATGCTAGTGGGTCTCTTTTTCTTTAATTTTATGTACGTATGTTTAATGATCTGAAGTGTACCCATCAAGTTTCCCTGTGTCTGTTTGGTTAGTCAAGTACTAGAAACCTGAGTAAAGATAATCCTGCACTCATTCCACCTTGTCTTTCACATCACAGGCTCTGCTATGTCTGCCAAGTCCTGGTCTTATCTACCAGAACAATAGGTCTCTCTAATCAAAAGGGTTTTGTGTCACAGAACTTGGTCTGGATTTCCCCAGCTTTTCTAGGAAAAAACAGACCTGTAGCCAGATCTTAACTCACATATCCCTGGCCAGTACTTTCTAGGCATCTTTGGAATTAGACTCTGGACCACAGATCACTTTGGATATATGGGTCCTTTGGATTGTAAATTGCTGGGTCACTGTACCTGAATTCTGCCCCCTTCCTTGCCCCACTTAGTTTGTCCTAATTGTTGTATCTCTAGCAATATCAATTATGGCATGTCTGTCAAAACTTATAGGCTATCAGAATTTAAAAGAGGGCATGCCAGAGTAAAACAGCTACTACCTTAAACATGTAATGTTATAAAATAAACTCTTTATACCAGAGATAATTTGATTCTGCTTTATTTACTTTGAAGACAAAACAACTTTAGTTAAAATTATTGCCTGCTTGTTCAGTGTAACTGATTTGTAAAATGTTTGTTGAGTAGTTTCTTCAGTAGTTCTGGTGCAAGGGCTCTACAGAAATATGTAACAGCCATTCCTGATAAAAATTATATATACAAATTGTATGTAGAACTTGTCTTTTTCTGAATCTATTTGCTAAGTTAATTGTTCTTTCATATAAGAAATCGCCTATTCTTAGTGATAAATAATGTAGGGAAAGGGGAAGATAAATGTATAACCCGTTGGTTTCTCATTTTCAATATCCAGATTAGATCCTGTGCTGAAAGGGAAACTAAGAAAAAAGATGACATTCCTGAAGAAGATAAAGGAAATGTTAAACAGTGTGAAATCAATTATGTGTATGTATTTTCCTTTCAGACTTAAAGATTTGGCCATGAACTGCTTCTCAGAGCACTTAAAAACTATCTGGAGAACAAGATGAGGCAGTATAGTATATGTGAACTCTAGGACAAACATTGAGCTGAACACTTTTTCTTTCCTCAAGGCCTCAGTTTTCCTAATTTTCCTGCTAGCTTTCAAAGTTCAAGTCAGTTCAGTTAGTCAGGTCTCCCTATTCACTAATAAATTGACTGTAAGTTGTCTATGCCTAATGCCAGCTCTTTCACTGCCAGTCCACGGGGTACTCCAGTCAGTGCTCCCTAGAAGTGGCATTTGTAGAGCTTCTCAAACACTCAGATCATCTTAAAAATCTTAAAAATATTTGTTAGTTCATCAGTAAACATGTATAATCAAAATCTAACAAATATAAAAATATTTGTTAGTTCATCAGTAAACATGTATAATCAAAATCTAAGGGTTTTTTTTTTATTAAGAAAGATGTTTTGTTTGCAGAAAGAAATTTCAGAGCTTCCAAGACCATAAACTTAAAATCAGTAAAGAAGATAATAAAATTCTTAAGAAGGCCCGGAAAGATGGATTTTTGCATGAAACACTTCTGGACAGGTAGGCATATTTTCACTTTTTTCCACCAATTTTCAGTAGCCAATATAGATGGCATATATAAAGCCAGTGTTCTTTTTAAGTCACTGTTTTTAAATATCTGTCTCCATTTCTAATTTGTGTTAATTGTGCCTAAAACGAATGCTTAAATCTGGGAATAGAGTGCTAAGAAAAAAATATTTTAAAAATTACAGCCAGGTACTAAGTATTTATTGCATTTATTTATTACAAGAATTTAAGGTCTTACTAAAACTACTTCATAATATATCATCATATTTTTATGACTATTAGAACTGAATTAAAAGGTACTTTGATTAATGTGAAAATTCTGTGGAGTCTATTAAAATGCTCTAGATTCTTAATAATGAGATAAAAATACATCAGCTTAACAACTGCTAACTGTAAAAGTTAAATAAATAAAATAGAATTTTTATTAAGTTGGATTCAAAGGTATGCAAGATACTTATAGCCTATTGCTAATGTTATTACTATTCCTGTTTCTATTAGGTAAGTTCCTGGATTTACAACATAAAATAGTGGGAAGAGAGGTTTAGCTGTACTAGATTAGTAGAGTATTTGGTAATCTACCACTCACTCAAATTCCGTGCTTCAAAATTAGTCTTAAAGTCTGTTTTTACCTTATTTGATAAAGTCAGTGCTCTATTACATATTTTCTATTAATTTGTTGATCAAATTGTTAACATGAATTCAATAAATTATTTAGTTTTTTCAGGCTGAGAAATAAAAAATCAGATATGAAAGGTAACTAGGTCTATATTCTATAATTTTTATCACTTACAAAAATGCAACATTTTTCCCTATTAAATATTACTGTAGGTTATGCTTAAATTCAGAGGTGATTAAAACTTGTTATTATGGACTGAAAAAGCCGTTAGACAACAGTTAAGTATTAGAATAGAAAAGATTTTCATAATTGAATCCATTTAGTATATTATAGCACTGAAAAGTTAAAATCAAATTTTCTTTTAATGAGTGTTGTGATATATAACCAAAATTGAGAATATAATTTCTTATAGGAGTTTATATGTAGTAGCAGTTGACTTTACGCCGTGTTTTACTTGTATTAATTTTTACTAATTGTCTTTAAACAGGAGAGCCAAGTTGAAAGCTGATAGATACTGCAAATGACCAGGATTTTTGTTACTATGTTATCCTTTTGTTTTGCTTTGTTTTTTTCCAAATAAAATAATCAGTGGAAGTGAGTGGGTTGTTTTTGGTTTGGTTTGGTTTTGTTTTGTTTTGTTTTGTTTTGTTTTGTTTTGTTTTGTTTTGTTTTGTTTACTAAGGTAACCTCGGCTTGCAAAATTGTATGTATTCCAAGATTACATTTTCTCACCACATCCACCACCATCAGTCACCATCCAGCACCAGCCATCTGGTCCTTTCTGTCTATTCCTTCTTCCTTTTCTGTGAGTCAAACTATTATTCCCTATTCTGTTGTGCGTCAAAAGCTTTGTTTATTCTGTTGTTTACTTTAAATTTCCCAAGTGAGTGAAATACAAGATTTGTCTTTCTCACTACTGATTTAGCTTAATCCCCTTAAGGTCCATCCATCTTGTCACAGATCTCAAGAGTTCACCTTTGTTTATGATGGGTAGTAGTCCTCTGTGTGTGTGTATGTGTGCATCTTACATCTTCATCCAGTCCTTTTGTCATTGGGTTCTTGGGCTGTATCCATATCTTCACTATTTTGGATGATATTGCAAAAAACAAAGGGTTGCATATGACTTTGAGCTGGTGTTTCCATATTCTTTGCGTAGATACCCAGAAGTGGGACAATTTCTATCAACAGTGTTGCATAGTTTTATAGGTCCTCTCCTTCCTTGGTTGAATGTATTCCTGTGGTACTTTATACTCTTTACTGCAATTGTGAATAGATTGCTTTTATCATTTCCTTCTAGTTCATTGTTTGCATATAGAAACAATAGTTTTTACATATTGACTTTTTAGCACTTCTGTTGTATTTCTAATGGATTTTTTTTTTGTATATGTAGTTTCCTTTGTATCATATGAAGTCATCTGTGTGTGGTAACATGTTTTGACATTATTTCTTCCTTTACAGTCAGAATATCTTTCATTTCTCTTTCTTGCCTAACTCCTCTGGACAGCGCTTTAAAAACTATGGTATATGATAGTAGCAAGAATGGGCACTTTTTTTTTTTTTTTTTTGAGACTAGGTCTCACTATTTTTGCCTGTGGAACCGCAGGCTCACATTGCCCGGGGTACCACGGACTGAAGCAATCCCCAGCCTCAGCTTCTCAGGTAGCTGGGATTACAGGCACCCGCCACCACTCCCAGCTATTTTTTGGGATTAAGTCTCACTGTGTTGCCCCAAGCGGGACTCGAACCGCGATCCCTAGCCCCAGCCACTTCATAGGCTGAAGCTTACAGGCATGCACCACCATGCCCGGCTAGAATGGGCACTTTGATCTTACAGAAAATGCCTGCAATTTTACACCATTGACTATGATGTTGGCAATGGGTTTCTCATATATGACCTTTATCACCTCTAGGTATTTTCCTTATATACCCTTTTTATTGAGAGTTTTTATAAATAGATACTGAATTTTATCAAATGCTCTTTCTGCATCTCTTGAAATTTTTCCCTTTATTTTGTTGATTTCCCTTCGTTTTGTTGATTTGTTTTCCTTTCATAATGTGATTAATCACATTAATGGGTTCATATATATTCCCCATCCGTGCGTCCTTGGAATAAATTGTGTGTGGTCTTGGTATATGGTCATTTTAATGGATTGTTGAATTCAATCTGCTCATGTATTGAAGATTTTTGCACCTGTGTTTATCAGAAAAAAATGGCCTATAGTGGAAGTGTTTTAAAAAGTACCTAATCTGTTATGGAATTATTGCTGCATTAGAAGCAGTTTAACCAAGATTGAGCAAGATTCTCAGTGGATGTTCTTTTAGCTAGCTTCAGTGTTTCACCTCTAAAGAGAATTTAGAGTACACACTGACAGCGCCCTGGAGTTTTCCTTCTTGATGTTGTGGGATACTATTCTATGAAACTGATGTTTCTTGAATAGCTTGCAGAATTAATCTTGTTTTATAATCTTACTTTACTTGATACAGTAAATGCTTAGTCAGCACCTTTATAGGGGAGTTAGAAACTCCCAATCCAAGTCAGTCAACAGGGCTCTCAATTTTTTAAACACCGCCCAAGGGAACTGGACAGAGAAAAAGTCAGGTGCTAGACAGTGGAATGAGAACATGAAATATTACAAAAGAGCAAGCAGATTCAAAACAGAAAGGTAAAATTGGGGAAGTTCCCTAGTTAGGACAGTATAGTAACAGTGGGTTTGCATGTAATGCCTTCATTCTCTGGTGACCTGGGATGGGAGCTACTAAAAGGTCAAGACACTAAGCATTGCTGAGATCTACCTGTGCTGAGGCAATTTTATTCCTAACCTGTCTATTTTCCAAGTTCCTGAACACAGTGTTCCAAATATCTAACCTTCCAGGTGTTCCAGTAGCAAGGTTGTATATCAGATGCCTTGACTTCACCATTGGAAATTCTAATCCAGAAGGACTGAGGTTGACTGAAACATTTGTAGGTTTCTACAGCTGCACATTACTTCCAGTGCACAGCCATGATAAAGACCTAACCTAAACTGCCAGACCCTGTCTACCTCTCAGCCTTGATACGTCACCTGTCAGCAGTGGAGTTACGTACCCCCTTCCACAGCAAGGTTGCTGAGCCACTAGTAAGGACAGAGGAGCTCTTGCCATGGAAATGGCCCTAATTGACAGAGGAGCTCTTGCCATGGAAATGGCCCTAATTCGCCACTCCAGTTGCAATGTTCCATTTGACTCAGAGATTGGAAACCTGCTTACCACTATGATCCCCCATGCCGGTGATTCTCTATCAGGTGCTCTCTTGCCTTCCAGGAGACATTCTGCATAGTTGGGACACTTTGGTTGTCACAGCTGAGAGATAAGTTGCTCTTGGCATCTAGACGGTTAGAGGCTAGGGATGCTGCTAAACATCCTGCAGTGTCCACGACTACCCCCTACAACAAAGAATTATGCAACCCAAAATGCCAGCGGTGCCAAAGTTATGAAACCTGCCAGAGGACATATTCTAACCCTTGGCTTTTGGCAGCTCCACAACCCTTAAAAACTAACCCTTTCCTTCATCTTTCCCTGTAGGAAAGATGTAGACTTTGAATACCCAACCTTAAGAGTGTGAGCCTAGTAAGTCTTAAGATTGAACTGTAAAACATGCTTGAATAAGCACTAACTGGTAATTTTCAATCCAGTGATGTGAACCACACTTAGAAAACCCTACCCTCAAGAGATGGAAATCTTGTTTCCAACACCATCTGCCAGCTGACTGACTCTCGAAACAAATTCTGTGCCTGAATTTCTGAACACACTGCTTTGAGGATTCTCTGTCACCATGCTCACTCTCAGGTTCCCCTAGTCCCTTCCTCCATTCCAGTGAGCAAACTAATTATAGGCCCTGGCAACTAGAAAGATGCAAATTGAGACTATGTGCTGCCTGCCCTCATGAGTTTATACACTAGCAAAGGACAAGAAATGCATAGAAAGTTGCACTTGACACAAATCCCCATTACACCTCTGAGGTCGGTCTGGGCAGTGGCAGAGGTCAAGAATGAATGCATCTAAACACAGTCATCTGGTTCACTTTTTTCCATCTTAGTCCATGTGTATGTATCGTGAGAAATTTTGTTTCCTAGATACAGGCACAAAAACTGACGTCCTACACAAAGAAGTTATTAAAGAAATGGTTAAAATAAATGAATGCATTTGTACATCTTCACGCCTGAATTCCTAAAATAGGTTCATCGAAACAGATGACTCAGCACCCTCCCAAATACTGGGGAGTTCTTGAGTCAGTCCTAGTGTAGATGTAAAACAGCCCATGGATTATCTGCAACTCAGTCACAGGAATTATATTTGCATGGTTATTTCATAGTGTATTAACCACATCATCATGATGTGGCAATTTTCATAATTACGATGAAAAGCTTCAAAAATTACTTTCTAAGATTGTTCTTTTACAGTCTCCCCATAATAATATTAAGCACTGTAGTTTTTATAGCCCACTTTAATTGAAATCCATTTTATTTAATTAAAAGATTTGAAACAGCAAGAAAATAACCTACCTTTATTTCCTCTTATCTACCTAATAGTTTAAAGTGTTTTTTTTTTTAAAGTGCATATTCCATTATGAGAATTTGATGAGGTGGGCTTGGGTTTTTGACAATTTTTGTGTACAATTACCCCAGGAAATTTCTGATACTATTTAGTAGATTCTTAATTTTATGCCACTGGGCTACTTCACCTAAATATTACTGAAGTTTATTTTTCATGATGGAGAAACAACCTTGTATTTCAACACTGTCTTTATTTCATAAAGAATAGATTTTCCTTTCAGACTACTTTGAGAGGACTTGTAAATTAAAATCTGCAGGTGTTTATTTTGCCTACAGTGTTTTGCAAACCTAGTGAGGTTTTGCAATCCTCTTCTGAGAGCTACTAGTAGAGAAAAAAAGGGTGTAGCACTACTTGCTAGTGTTTGTTTTTCCATCGAGCAATTTCCTAATTCTGATCCTTAGATACTAAGTGGTTCTGTAAGGAAGAGTACAAAGGAAACAGAGTACATCTTTTTCCTTTAGAAAGGTGGAAACTAGGCCGGGCACGGTGGCTCGTGCTTGTAAGCTTCAGCCTAAGAAGCGGCAGGGGCTAGGGATCGCGGTTCGAGTCCCGCCTGGGGCCCGTATAGTGAGACCTAGTTCCAAAAAATAGCTGGGTATGGTGGTGCATGCCTGTAATCCCAGCTACCTGGGAAGCTGAGGCTGGGGATTGCTTGAGTCTGTGGTACCCTG
>PVHY01023398.1:0-21025 GCA_004024945.1 Uropsilus gracilis
AAAAAAAATAAAAAAATATATATACAAAAATTTAAAGTCCTAGAAGCAGACATATGTAAAATATGTTAGTCATATTTATTACATACACTTTACACTTGCATAAGCCTGTTTTTCTTCCCTAATCAAAAAATAATATTAACGAATCCCATTTAACCAGACTTTGGATCTGCTTATCTTGTATCAGTATGATTCATTTTTCTAAAAAAATTCCTAATATACTCTCAGAGGGAAGCAAATTACTTTAACGCCTTGATCATAGAATACAGTGCTTTTTTATTATTTTATTTTCCAGGCTCCTTCTCCTCTCACACTCTAATCAGAAGTAGTTCCTCAAGGAAGAGTTCTTTATCCATTTAAAAATGGATATTTGAGAGCCACTAGTTACCAGACATGATGTTACCTAATGGAATATGCAGTTAATGTAGTAATGCAACTAGACAGTTAATTTTTAGGTTTCTCTTTCATTACAAGAGCTAAAATTAACTCAGAACTTACTTTCAGGGTCTTTTTAAGCACCTGTGATGTATTTTTTTCCTATAGTCCTTATAACCAGCCTAAGAGGTTAATTTAATATTTATTTTACAAATACACAGAGCATGGCAGAGAGGATAAACAGATTGCTCAAAGTCATATAGTAAAATGTTAAGTCCATGCTAACCTACCTGTGTTGCCTTTTTGCAGTATATCATTAGAGCAGTATAAATTAGGCTTTCTTGGAGGTGGTGACACAAACTGGATGAAATTTGTACATTTAGATATGAGCATGGGTGAGAGTACAGGGTAAAAGATAACACTATTTGAACATCACATGCTGAGTATCAGAACAAATCAAATGAGTTTTAGCTACCTTCTTATCCATTAGTTTTTCTTTATGTGTCTACAAGCAAAATTGCATTCAAATATTCTGTAATTCAAAACTCAGGAGCTGTGAGCTGATTTCACTGGAGTGCTGTCTGGAATTGCACAGGCATGGCGCTGTCTTCCATTGCTTGCTTTAGTCTTCTCCTAGTCCTGCTCCTTGTTGACTTGACAGGTTACTAAAGAAAATCTTTTGAACACATTATGTGGATAATGTTCTAGCTAAATTTAAATTAGTTGTACTTATATTTAGATAATGAGTCTAATAAAAACAGAACTCAGTTTTCTATGACAACAAATTAAAAAATTTTAATTTATTATTCAAAATTCATTATTATTACATTAAACTTACTATTATTATGATTTGAGGGTTACATTTTTACTTTTCCATATGTGTACATGCTCTACTGACCACCTACCAAGCTACCCTTTCTACCAGCCTACATTCTACTACTCTACATTCACTACTCTTTCCCCCTTGTTCCTTACAGTAAACAATAAATTTTTATAATCAGTCCAAGATTTTTTTTTCTGTATTATCCTAGTGTATGGTATTTATTTATTTATTTAGTTAGTTAGTTATTTATGGTTAGCTATTTTTCAAACGTAAGTGAAACCATCTAATATCTGTCTTAGATTTTTGGACTCATTTCACTTAGTAAAATCACCTCAAGTTTTATTCATTTTGTACAGTACAAAAAGTTTAATCCTTGTGTAATGTTGCCTAGGAAGTTTGCTACAGCCCTCAAAGAGGATTAGAAGTGTCATACTTAATACTTACTGAATGGTTGGCTCCAGCTTTTCAATTTTCTCTCCCCATTCTGAAGTTCCATTTTTTTGTTGTTGTTTTCTTGGTTGGCTTTCAAGGACTTCTCCCAATGCTTGTGTTTTCACAATAACATTCTAATTGCTTTAAGCTAAATAAGAAAAATAGACTGCAAAAGATTCTAGTAACTTGTTTTCTGCTTGTTAGCTGGTTTCGAGAATAATTTTTAGTTTATGAGAGAGCAATACTGTTTATAAACAGTACTAGGGTTATTATTTTCTTTGAAACTTCTTAGGTAACCATTTCAGTCCATAAGAACAGCAAGGTCTTGCTATAATATTAATCCAAAAATATAAATTTGCACATCAGTTTTATTACAGGTTAGAATATACCTGTAAATATGTTGCTACTGCTCTATAAAACTTTCTTTTGTTGCTCCATTCAACAAAAATGTGGTCTGTTCTAAGTAACCCATCTTCTTTTATTGTTGTTTCAAATTATTGAACTTAGATGCAACATGCTGAGAACTGAATCACTTCAATTTAGAAGAGTCTTTGGTATATAAAAAATATTCAGTATATGATATTAAAAGCCATTTCTAGATAAGAAACCTTGTGGATACATTTGGCTTTTTATCTGTAACAAATTATTTTAATTTGGAAACACATGCAAATTTGAATGAGTATATTATAACATTTGTGTATTATAATGTAAATTTTAAATGTTTGAGTGTATTGGAAACTGAATTCTCTAGTTGAATATTGGGATAATAATGTCATTTATTCAGAATTTAGAGCCTTATCGATATTTAAGTAGAAATGATGATACTAATTTATGTAGATTTAGATCAACAGACAAGAGTTGTGCCAGGCCTTGTCTGAAGACAGTCTTTTTCTAATTTTTTAGACTTTGGAATCAAGTTTAATTACTGAAAAAATATTCCTGTGTATACTGTGGACTCCTTTGTATACTATGGACTCCTTCAAATAACCAAAGGGTCAAAAATAATTATAAAATACTCATCATTTCAGTCAACTGAACTATTTTCATGCTGTGATAATAATCTCTAAGTGTTAGATGCTTAAAACAGCAGTATTATTTCCTGTAAATTTCTTACTGTGGCCAGCTGTAGTTCAGTTTGATGTTTCTTTATTCTGGGACCCTCACTGAAGGAATAGCCCCTGTCTGAAACCTCACCAGTCTCCTGGAAAGGAAAATGAGAAATGTTAAAAAATCATTCAATGTCTCTGAAAACTTCCACTTCGAAGTGCAGTGTGTGGCATCTCATATTCTATAAGTCAAAGGAAATCATATGGTAAAACCTAGTTTCAGTGGCAGTCATGTATAAACTATCCTCAGGGAGACATGCCTAATCACAGTATCAGACTAAAAGTTTAAGATGTAATGATAGTTTCTCTATAAAGCATGTATATGACTCCTGTTTTCTGGGGACTTTTGAACTAAGTAAATTATTTACTTTCTATATCTAATTTACAAATATGGGCTGGAACGATAACTGTAATAACGACTTCTGTTTCTGAAAGGTATATAACGGGACATTTGGCAGACATGCCATTATTTTCTGAAATCCAACAGCCTTCACAAGAAACTCTTGCCCTAAAGGTGAGGAATTAGTCACTGTTTCTGATTTCAAATAGCTCTTTGCTCAGTTTGTTTTTCATTATCCTCCCTGGACATCTCTGAAGAGATGTGATTACAGGAGATTATTCTGTTGCTGTTCATCTCCCTTAGTCTGCATGTAGCTGTCCAGTTTTTTCAGCACCATTTGATGAAGAGACTTTCTCAATTGTATACTTGCATCTTTTGTAGCAGATTAACTATTCATCTAAGCATGGGTTTATTTCTGTACTAACAGTTCTATTCCATTGTTCAATGTGTTTTTTTTTTTTATTCACATGCTATACCGTTTTGGTCACTACAGCCTTGTAGAATAGCTTAAAGTCTGGAAATATACTATCTTAATTCTTCTTTTTAAAAAAAATCAATATTGCACAGGCTATTTTAAGTAATTTGTGGATCTATATTAAATTTGCTCTAGTTTTTTGACTATGCCATTGTAACGTAGAGATTGCGTTGAGTCTGTATCTTGCTTTGGGTGAAGTGGCCATTTTAACATTGGTTCTTACAAAGTATAAATGTGGAATAGCTTCCCATTTCTTTTTGTTTTCCATTTCTTTTCACAATGTCTTATAGTTTTCATTGAGTGGGTCTTTCACCCTCTTTGTTAGGTATATTCCTAGATTTTTAATGTTTTTTGACTGTAAATGGGATTGTTTTCTTGATTTTTTTTAAATTTTATTTTATTATTTTTAGATTTTATACAATGTTTGTTTGTTTGTTGATCCCCTTAGAAATGCCCCTCACTACCCCACCCCGCACCTCCCTGGTCACTCCATATCCTTCCTTATTGCTGTTTGTCCATGTTTGGCATTTTGGTCTCTTTCTTATCTGGAGCAGTGTCTTTTTTATGGGTGAATATCTGCTTGCTTGGGATATGGTAGACTGTGCTATTTAGATTTTAGACTGGCCTCCAGTAGCCAGTCCAGGCTCATTTGGCATGAATCCATGCCTCTTCCTTCTTTCTGGCTGTCTCTCCATTCTGTTTTCTGTTCCATTTTGCTGCTTCTTTGCCTTGTGGTTCATGCCTTTGACTTAGGGAGCCTGCCTCCCAGCAGTTTGTTGGTAGAGAATTTCCTTAATGGGGACAGCCATCCACACATGGTTGGTCTGACTGGTTTCTTTGATTTTGTTTGCTGCTCTGTTTGGTGCTGCTGTCATAATTCCGTGTGCTTTTTCTCCCTGTGGAAAAGGGGAGTGCCTCACCTTTGTTTGGAGGTGTCTCTGATCTGGGTTTCTGGCTCCCAAACTCTGTGACGTATGTCTAATTCTGTACTAGTCTTTACAACAGGTCTCTCAGTTCCTGTGTTCAGGGGTTCTTTCCATGCTCTTTTTGGATCCTTACCAGAGAATGTGTGTGAGTTCAGGGCCGCCTGCCAAAACAAGGTAGCCATGGCGTCAGTCTAGCAGGGCCTGAACGTCTTCTGCACACTAAGCTGGGCAGTGCCGGCTTCCCAGCCTCTCCTAGTGCCAGGATGAAGGTTGAAGTCACCCTGGGCATGTGAGGCAGGGACAGCCCCCCATTGAAGTGAAGTGGCTGCAGCATGGGCCCTGAAGGGCCTATGTGTCTCTTGCATGCAGTTCTGAGCGTCTCTGTTTTCTTGATTTTTAATAAAGACTAATGTATAGAGATAAAAAGTACATTAGTGGTTGAGTGGGCCTGGGAATAGGAATTTGTATTAATTGTAAATAGGTGTGAGCAATACTATGGAGGGAGAGGATTAAAAAAGTTCTAAAATAGTTTTATGGTCCACTCAGTAAGCTTGTTAAAAATCTTTTGAATTGTATGAGTAAATTTTTTTTTATATTTTACATATACCTATGAAGCTGTTTTAAAGAAAGTACAGATGGCTATGTGCCAAAAAAAAAAACAACAACCAAAAAACAAATACAAAACAAAAAACAAAAAAACAATGAGATGAAGACAGAACTATTAACAATGGTATCTTTGATTTTGCTGCCAACTTAGAATGATTACAATTGGACAAAGCTAAATTAAAATTAAAAATAATTTCTCTTTTGTTGCTTTTACTTCTGTCATTGGTGGCAAGATTCCATGGTGACCAGGGAGTATCTGCTACCATAAAAGAGGTTGATGCAACCACAGAGGTTAAAACTGTCAAAAGATTCTGAAAAATGAAAGTCAAAAAACGTGCCACAAGAACATCTTTTTGTTCTCCAAATGTTTCAGCTGCTACCATTTTCTAAGTTCTCTTTAAGGCTTCACTTTGTTGATTACTTTGTAATTTATATAGCTTCATGGCTTGTCATTGACTCTAAATTTTCCCTAACATCATTTCTCAATATGCACATATTGTTTCACACTAAAGATTTGTGTATTCACTGAGTTGAAATACTTTGTTCTGAAATGAGTTTATGGCAATAACCATTTTAAAACAAAATTAATTCATTAGCTTATAGTTGCTAATATTCTTATTAGGGTGTTTTGCTTGAGATACAGTTTGTTTTATTTACTCATTTATGGATGTAGGTATTCATTCAGCAGATATTTATTGACTAGGTTCTTATCTGGCACTGAACTGGAATTAAGCTAGATGCTTGGAATAGATAAAAAGAAAGAAGAAAAAAAGTCAAACCAGCAAACAAGCAGGGTAAATTTTATAAGCTAGGAGAAAATATGAGAAAGTGACCAAAGGATTCACTGTAAACAGGCTAGACAGAGACGCCTCTGTGGGAGGGGGATAAGTGAGCTAAGATACCAATGAGAATTAGCTAGCCATGTGAGGATCTGTGCAAAGAACCTTGTAAGCTAAGGGGTATTCTGCCTAGAGTTTTCCTGAGACTACAGAAGCTAGTGTGGTTCAACTGTGATGATGTAAGAGTCCTATTATATATTTCTTAGGTCATAGTAAGGAATATAAATTTTCATTTTGTAACAGAAAGTCACTGTAAGGTTCTTTAGCAAGGTGGAAATATATTCAGATTTATATATTAAATAGATAAATTTGGCTGTTAAATGAGAAATTAATAGGCAAGGAGAGAGAGTCAAAAGTTAAAACAAACCAGTTGAAAGTCTTTTGCAACAGTTAGGAAGCAAAATGTAGTATTTTGACCAGAATAGTAGAAATAAGGATGGAAAAGATGAATATATTTTACACTTAAAAATAGAATTAGTATTGCATAATGGATTAAAGGTGGGTGGTGGGAAATTCGATAAATCAAAAAAGGACTTTTATGTGTTTAATATCAAGATTTGGGAGGATGGCGGTATCCTTTACAAGATGGGAAAGATTGGAGGAGAAATGCTCGGGAAGAAAAGCATCAAAAGTTTTCTGTTTTGATTAGGTCAAATTTATAATCTTATCCACCATTCTAGTTGAATATGAAGTAGGTAGTGTATAATTAAATCTGAGTTCAGAGAAAAGGTCATAATTTGATGCATATATCTGAGGTTACTGGCATATAGATGGAATTTGAATCCATAATTTCAATCTCTGCATGAGATTACATAGTGAAAATAAAAAGATTCAATTTTAGTCTGGAGTTTGTCGACATTCAAAAAATATAGGAAAAGCAAACAGGCTAAGTGAAGGATGAATAGAGATTGTGCTGCACAGAAATAAAAGTACATCTGCCAGAGGCTCTTTTGCTACTTACCCTCACCTTTTCTTGCCAGGTACTAATGCTGAAGTCATGTTAGGAGGCTGAGACCAAAGGGAAATTGTTAATGTCCACATACATGTTTAAAATATCTTTCCTTAGTTTAAGCTGAATGGGGAAAGTTACTGAAAAGCTCTATATTCAATAAGCATGACTATATATAAAATCCCATGTTACTCAATCTGTTTGCATGACATTGTCAACCTTCATAAATCTACCCAGTTGGGAGACTTATTGAGCAAGTGATCCCAGAACAGGACTGATTGGAAATAACTGCTTCCATTATACAGTAATGTAGGGCTATAAAACAAACCAACAAAGATTTATCATCATCTAACATTTTGATATTTGTTCCCCATAGATTTTGTTTGTATTAATTTTATTTTTTATAATACTGCATCAAAATATTATCTTCATTACCGCATTTCTTGGACATCCTTTAAAATTTACATTTTTTCAGAGTACCTCATTTTCCTTCTCCTAATTCAAGCTCTGTAATCTCTTATTTAAAATATGTTGGCTAATTAATAAAAAATTTAGAAAACATAGTATTGACCAAACAAAGCATTCAGAGTCTACCATGAAGCATTCTCATGAAAAATCCATGAAACTGACTGTTAGAGACTGTCTAGTCTTACTTTAACCTCACCACATAGCCCCTTATCTTTCCTGGGCTTTATTTCTCACATTATTAAAAGAAGACTTCTATGGTCCATTGCCAGACATGATAATGAAAATGTTGTGAAATACTAGCATCAATGAAATCCTATGAATTTCAAATCTAAGCGTTAGCTAGAATCATATGTAACTTCTAATAATTGGTCATTTTGGATCTACAAAAATATTAATTTCATATGGTTTGACCTAGTAGTCTTGTTTCACTCTTGAGTCCATGAGTATGATGAACAGGGCAATGTTGTGTCAAATCTTACAAGGTAAAAGAAAAAATGTGTTACCTTAGGTTATACAACAAGATGAGGAATTTGGTCAGAAAACTAGCTGGAGTACAAGGGCACAGGATGGGAGTGGGCTAACCATTTAGCTTTTTTAGTTGCAGCATCTAATGTGATCTGAAATCTTTTTTTCAGGCATTTTCATATAGACACTAATTCTCAATGCAGGTTTCTGTATAATTCATATCTGAGTGCTTTTAGGGTTTCTAACTCAGATCTGAGTAACTTGTATGTAATGAAGACCCTAGACCAACATTGTTTTAAAAACAATACAATTTTGAAAGAAATAGCACAAGTTCAAGATCAAAAGAAATGAATGAACCTCTATCAGCACTTGCATGTTTCTACCTCTAATTGTTAACTGAGTTTGGCTTTAACCAAGCATAAAATGTAACTGTACACCAATACTTTCCAATCTGAGTACAGCTACTCATGCATACCAGGTGTAGGGGTACTTACAATGATCATCTCATTATTTTAAAGTGGGCCTTACAGTGATCCACATTGTAGTTTTTCTCTTGCTCCCTTAGGCAATTAATTTTAAGCTATAGTTAATGCATGCAATCCTGATGTACATTGATTTTAGGCTGGATTACTTGTCAAATTCAATTCAATCCTTCAGTTCATAAGGAACCTAAAAGTTCTACACCTTTTATATCAGTGCACTACTTTAAGCTTTGTGCAAAGTAGACATTGATAAAATATGTATGACTGTATATATATGTATATATGGATATTAGAGGGTTTTTAATTCAAGAAATAAATTTGTTGTTTAGTATGCATTGAATGCTTACTATATGCTTTATCCTGTGATATGAAAGATAAAGTCCTTGCTCTGGCAGAAAATTATGGACTAGTGGATGACATGGGTGGGACAAAAGCAGAGATAGTAGCTGTTTCTGTTTTGTCAGTTTTATAGAATGTTTTTTAGTTTTTCCTTTTGAGATCTTAGTGTTAAACCTCATTCTAGCAGTTCTATGAGCTTCCCAATATATTTTTAATGAACTACTTCTGACTAATTAGTTAAAGTTATTTTAACCCTAACCCTAACTGATTCAAAGAACCCCCAGTGCAATGGGAATATCCTTTTTATAGATGGAGTATTTCTGCAGTAAACCTGAGAAATGCATATGTAAGTAGTCAGCTTTTGCCACTACTGTCTTGTTTTATTACCTTAGTAAGGAATGGTAGCTTATTGTATGTCAAGTTTGTATTTCTCTGATGATAATGATGTTAAATATCTTTTGATGTGTTTATTGATTTTTTGTATATTCGTACAGATATGTCAATACAGAACCGTTACTTATTTTAAAAACTAACTTGTCTTTTTATTAATGAGTTGTAAGAGTCCTTTTTGTCCATTTTACACATAAGTTTCTTATTTCTTATTTGATAAATGATTTGCAACTATTTTCTCCTGTTTGCTGGATTGTCCTTTTTCCTCCTTTAAAGATTATTCTTTAAGGAACAAATGTTAAAATTTCAATGTAGATCAATTAATTTTTTTCTTTTGTGATTTGTGTTTTTTGGTATCCTAAGAGTCATTACCTAATTTAAGATCATGACTATTTAAATCTATATTTTATCCTGACAGTTTTGTTTTTTGGCTCATACATTTAGGTGTTTTATCTATTTTGAGTTGATGTTTATTTATGGTATGAAGAAAGGGTACAACTTTATTCTTTTGTATATGCATATCCAGTTATCATAGCATCAAATATTGAAAAAGACAGTTCCTTCTCCATTCTGTGGTTGTAGACATTTGTCAAAAATCAGTTCATCAAAGAAATGTGGGTTTAGTTCCAGTCATCTCACAATCTGTCTTTATGTCATTAATACACTGCTCTGGTTATTGTGGTTTTGCAGTAAATGTTAAAATTGGGAAGAACACTGTTCTTTTTAAAGATAGGTTTGGTTATTCTGGTTCACTTGTATTTTTCAATGAATTTCAAGATTGTTTATTTCTGCAAAAAGGGGGATTAAGCTTGTAATAGGAGTTACTTGCAGCTGTTCATCAATTTGGTGAGTACTGTCATTTTATCAATAAGTCTGAATAGTATTAAGGCTTTACTTAGACCTTCTTTAATATTATACTTACTGTGTAAGTTTTGTAATTCTAAGTCAAATTTATTATTAAATATTTTTTTTCTTTTACTATGTTTTCTTAATTTAATGTTCTGATAGTTTATTGCAACTGATAGTTTAATGCAACTGATGTTGCATTCTGCAAACTTTCTTGTATCCATTTATTAGCTCTAATAGTTTTTTTTGTACATACCTTAGAATTTTTTGTGTAAATGGTCATGTCATCTGCAAAGAGATTGTTTAGTTCTTCCTTTTAATCTGGATACCTTTTATTATTTTTCATGCCTCAGAATCTATGTTGGATAAACCTGGTAAGAACCAATATCCTTTCTTGCTCTGTTCTTAAGAACAAGAAACCTTTTAGTTTTTCAGCATTAAGTGTGATAATAACTATAGATTTTTTTTAATCCCTAGTTTCTTATGCACCAACCACAACCACCAGGTTGAAAATTGTCTCAGACTTTGCTTTTCAACCTTAAGCTTTTGCTATCTTAATTTATCTCTTGCTTAGCTTCTCTTTTTTCCCTTCTTTTTTTCCTTTCAAACTTCAAAAAGCCTTTCTAGATTTCCCTGTATAAGTACTCCCATCTATTCTACTGAGTGAATAAATGAGCACTCATTATTGTCCACAAGTCTCTGAAGTCATGTGATAAATTTTAAAAAGCAAACATCATCTCAAACTAGCCATTTAATATCATCTTACTATAACAGTAGCCACTTCAGAGACTACTCAGCTGTTCAATGAACATACTATTTTCCAAATGTTTCTAGAATTCTTACTTTGGAATTGACTTTACAGCCTGTAGCATTTTCTTTGCATCATATCAATTCTTAAGAAAAATGAATTGTCTATAATGAACTCTGAATCTGCACTATGAGACATGTTAAATACCTCATGATATGCTGTAATAGTATTTTTGGCAATGATATTTTACACTCCATAAGTCTACTAAGAGTCATCCTTAACATGCTTATTAAGGTTGCAATTGTGTTTTTTTTCCCCCACTGGTGTTTTGAAAACTCACTGTGTGCTTATACTTCTGGTTAATGCACTCAGGTATGTGGGAAAGAAAAAAAAAAAAAGAAAACCTGAAGATAACTCTAGTCTGAAATTTATGTCATAGATTGCTTTTCAGTCAGCATGTAAATATGCAAAGAGAAATCTAAGGTGAACTTTTTAGATAAGACTTCTGATTCTGTCCTGATTCTGATACCTGCAACTCTAAGATCCTGAAATTTGACACATTGAAGTTCCAGCTTCTCTTTTATAAAACTGTTCACTTTATTGGACTTCTAAGGGTCAGATGAGATAAGGTATTTGCAAGTGCTCACCCCAGTAGTAGCTTTGTTGTAGACTGTCTATACAACATTTATCTAAACCCCATTTTACACCTAAAGAATTTGTCAAGAAGAGAGCTGTTAAAAAGCTGAAACTCAAAATTGCATCTGTGGTTCATAGTCTGCTTCTTTCCATTTCAACATGCAGAACAAGCCTCAGCTTGCAAAGCCTAACAGCTAGGAGAAGCGAGCTCATTTCATGGCTATAGCCAGAAAAGACTGTGGCACGTACCTTTTTCTAATAAAAAGTAAACATAGGATCTTTTTAGTCTTTAAACTGCAAATCAGAATCCTTTTGTGCAAAATGAATTCATTTTGTTACTGCTTCAAGATAAAATAGATTCCACTACCATTCTCCACCACTATTTCCCTGCTTTCCTTTGTCTGAGTGTATCCCATTACTTAGAATTGAGTGGGAGACTTTTGTTGATTACACTAGCCATTGGAAGTTAATAAGGGGAGGGAAATAAAAATGACCTTAACTAGTGCATAAAGGGAAGTAAAAAGTAACCTTTGGAGTAGCAGTAGAATTTCAATTTGAAAAGTCTCCATTAGATTAGACTGGAATGCCTTTTCACTATAAATACATCATGCATAACTTTATTTCACTTTGCCATCAGGAAATATTATATAAATTAGAAAGAATGGTTTGAAAGAAATTGAGAGAAAATTGTGTTTTTAACACATGAATGCATTAGGTATTTTTTAACAACTATTGATTGTATCATTTATTAGTAGAATCTGGATTGAGGACAAGTGATCACAAAACAAAGTAGTAGAAAAGTTCTGGGTTTTTGTTCCTGCTTTTATAGTTACTTTCCATATTCTTAGCCTGAGTCAATGTTATATCATTAGGTTTTCAACAAAGGTGAAGTAGTGGGAATGGAAAATCATCTCAGTCCCTTTTTTCTTCATGAAGTCTTCTAGAGAGCAGATCACTTTTACAGTCACTCGCCAAAGGAACTGCAATTTTTCTTCAGGGACACCTTTTCTAACTTATCCACCTTTCCTAGCTGGTCTGCTGGGTTATGATGGGTCAGCGGATATAGATATTTTAGCCATAACAAAACATGCAGTACAATCTGAATTTAGCTTACAAGTCACGAATTTATTTTACAAGAATAAGCAAACAACCATCTCTCACACATATAAGTTTCAATGAGGAAATTAACTCTGTGTGAAAAATTCCAGAGTTTAACTACTAGTTAATTCATCTCATTCATACATGTGTGCATCAATTCATTCATTACATATAATAAAAGAATGATGCCCCTGCTGATCTAATAGATAGTTCCTTTTCAGAGAGAGTTCCATAAATAGTGAAGGAAATTTAACCCCTGCTATTATATACCATTCCTGTATGATTATTTTCATACTGTGATTACGCATTAATTTATAACACTCTACATTTAGCGTGGATTGCTGAAAATTTGCCTAGTATCTCCTAAATAGGCTCGAAGAAAAACTTAGCATTTCCTGTAGCCATGTAATTAGACCCTGGCCCCCTGTTTTCTGTTTATGCTTTGAAGAAAACCCCTGCTGATTGTTTGCCTTTCTAGCAATTGTTAGGTCCCAAGGATGGGTTCATTTGGGTGGCTGCCCAAGCTCATTAGGCCTTCTCACCCAACTCAAGCAGCATTAGCCAGCAGGTTTATTTTAATATAAACAATGTTACTGAATATGCTCTGTTATATTACTTTTCTTGAGTCTTTCTCTCTGTATGAGGTCTCTTTTTTATTTCTTTTTATGTCCACAATGAAAGCATTTTGGAGGCTTTCAATGAACAGCCCAGTTCTTTCAAAATCATAGCTCTGAGTTACATGAGTACCCTTTTAAGAATCATACTAGTTAGTGCTTTATGTTTTAATCATGCCAGTTCATCTCTTACTTCACAGATTAACCTATCTGGTTAAAATTTTCCAAATATCAATCTTCCCTTTTTCCCCCCTTTTACTTAAAGATACTTTTCTTTAGATCTTTACTAAAAGATACTGTTTTTGGACAGTGCTGAGAAAGTGAGGTGAGGTGAGGTGAGGGTAATATTGACATGGTTACAATATGTGGAGGTCTTCACAGATGAACCAGGTTCCTTAATTCTTGGTAGGGTTACTAATGCTGGTTGTTAAAATATTTTTGTTTTACATTACTTGTTTTCCATTTTCCTGATAACTATACTTCCATTTTTCTTTCAGCTCCAGGTATTATTGTTTCAATGGTTCTGGTTGAACACATATCTAGCTATGAGTCAATTAGGACATCACATTTTTTATTTACAATAATTTTTTCAGGGAAGTTTTTTTGATCAGACTGGGCACAGTGAGGCACAATGAATCACTGGTTGGGTAGGAATGCCGAGAAAAGAACTTGCATTCTTTACAACTGTATCTGAGTGAGAAAAGAGGTAGGCCTGGGACTTCAGGGAACCATCTTGAGGCCAGGACTGGAATGTCTATGAGAAATTGCTGTCTGTATAGAGATGGAATACCAAAAGGTATATTTGGATGGTTTTGTTTAACTCTTTGGGTTCAGTCATGCCTAAAGTCATATTTGCCCTTGAATTTTTCAGTTATGTGAAGAATTCCCATTTTGTTTCAGCCAGTTAAGTTTGGAACAAATAACTGCACAAGGCTCATATACTTCTCTGAGTAAGGATATAAATTGAAATATACTTGTTGATGGGGCATCACCAAAATAGTTTAGAATCTTGCCTGGTTCTCCTATACTTCAGACTCCACTGCTTTCAGAAGACTAATAATGTTTCAGCAGATAATGTTAAGCTAATCCTCATTCAACTTTACTTCAGCTCCAAGCTTGACTAATCCTATCTTCTTGCAGTTCAAGAAACATGGGTTAAAAAACAAACAAAAAAATGGTCAGAATAATCCTTCATAATTCTCGATAAACAGACCTAAGAGTTCACATGGTTTGAATCATTATAGAATTTGATGATTAGGTTAATTGCAGAAATGACAAGGAACCTAGATGTAGCTATCTCACCTAGTATTTCTCAATCTGGTATTTCTCAATCTGGTGGGACACTTAATGAACGAAGATGAAGAATATGTCAGTATCAAATTTTTGGGTGACCAGGTAATTTTATTTTCTTAGAATTGATCCAGTTTCTTAAAATAGATAGGTTAAGGAAGAATTTCAGAAGATATGAGAATTGAAACATATTTGCTAGATAACAAATGTCAGCAAGTGATTTTGATTGTTTTTGAACATGTGTATGATAGACCAAAGAATTTTCCTTTAGTTAAGATGTATCAATAGCATTTAAAGCATGATTATTTTGGTATCAGTGTTTGAAAATTTACTGTCCTTAAATAGAGTCAACTGATCTTTCACAAAGAAGAAAAGCTTTCTTCTCTCAGTGGAGTAAAGATAGAGCAAACATTTCAACAAGTGATGCTGAGACAATTGCACATCAATTTGCATAAAAATGAATGTATACACATAGAAATTAACTCAACATGGAGCACAGAGCTTAAGAATGAAACTTTTATGAGATCACAGGATCTGGGATATGGCAATCGCACTTTTAGATACACATCAAAGGCATATTTCATGAAAGAAGGAATTGATAAACTTAAACCATTAACATTTTAAAGTTCTACTCTGCAAACAATATGACAAAAAAACCACAATGATAAAGAAAACAACTTGATTAACAAATGGGCCCCATATCTTAACAGACACTTCACCAAAGAAGGTATACAAATGGCAAGCAGGTATATGAAAGCATGCTCCAAAGCCCATGTCATCAAACAAATGCAAATCAAAGTCATAATGATACCATTACACACCTATCAGAATGATTGGGCTCCAGAACACTGATAATACCAAATGCTGTGTACAATGAGGAGCAGCAGATGCCCTCATTCACTGCAGTTGGGGAAGCAAAATGATGCTACCACTATGGAAGGCGGTTTCTCCCAAGACAATATACTTGTCCTATATGATCTAGTACCTTGTACTCTTTGGTATATATCCAAAAAAGTTGAAAACTTATGTCTACACAAAATCCTGTTGTGAATGTTTGTAGCAGTTTCATTCATAACGTCAAAACTTGGAAGGAAGCAAATGTCCTACAGTCAGCAAATGTATAAATAAGCCACAGTAAGGCCAGACAATGGAATATTTTTAGTGCTTAAAGTAAATTAATAGCTCTATGAATTCATGAAAAGACATGGAGAAAACTTCAGTTCATATTATCTAGTGAAAAAAGTTAATCTGAGAATGCTACATACTACATGATTCCAACTATATGACATTTGGAAAAGGACAAGACAGAAAGATCAGAGATTTCAGGGGTTAGTGATGAGGGAGGAAAGGGTAAGTGGAACAGAGAGGATTTTTAGGGTAGTGAAAATACTCTTTATAATATTAAAAGGCTGGATGCCATTGTACATTTATAAACTTAGGAAAAGTACATCATCAAGAGTGAACCTAAGGTAAACTATGGAATTTGGATCATAATGATCCTTCAGTGTAGGTTTATTATTTGTCACAAATGTATTACTCTTATGAAGCATGTTAATAGGGGTGTGTTCATGAAATGGAGAGAGCATATGGGGAATCTCTGTACCTTCTGTTCAGCACTGTTGTGAAGATAAAACAACTCTAAAAAACAAAAGTCTATTAAAAACAAAACAATCAAAAAAGGTACATGCACTTCTCTATGTGTATGTTTTAATTATGTTTTGCTTTTTTAAAAAATTTGGGTATTAATGCTTCAAAACTGAATAAAATTATCTGTACATTTTTACTGATTTTACTACAATACTTTAAAATATAGTTATTCTATGTCCCTTATACTTCTAAATTATATGGCTCAGTATATGTATTAAATATGGTTTAGATTTTGGATTGTGTGAGAATACTCCATTTATTTCATTTAGAGACAATTGCTAAGGAAATGTACTAGTAGGGAAATATGATAGTTATCAAAGTATATTTTATTAGAATAAAGTCTGCAATTCTCTAACTTTTTGTTTCATGTTTGTGATCTTTTTTTATTATTGAAAAAAAATTAATTTGTTTTAGGGAAGTTTCAGCAAGCCTTTCCAGCTTTTTTATTGTAACTCCTCTATGTATATGAAACACTCTGCTAGAATTTGATTTGTCTCAGTCACTTTTGCTATGTGCTTTTGAACAGATCAGTTTATTTATTTATGACACCAATTCCAATTTTCTAACATTACATACAAGGTACTGTACACTGAAAATACTGAACAAAACTGTAATGTTTTATCATAGTTGTTATTCCATTATTTAAGCACTCAAATACTGCTGGTATTTGGAAAGACCTATTTTCATTTTTTAAACTAATGGCTATTATTAGCTGATGTTTTAGATTCATAATATCCTTTTACTTCTACTTAGTCTATCATCTGTCTTTCAATCACTTATCATTATTGATTTTTACCTTCACTCTCATTCCTATTATCTCCTTATCCCTTTCCCTACACTCTCCCTCTTAATCTGAGAATCCTCAGGATGTTTATTAATGTCCACTAGTTTTGAGAGTATCTTTACATTATCGATTGTCTGCTAAGTAAATGTCCAGTATTTGTCTTATCATTCTCACTCACTTTGCTGCACATAATTCTTTTAAACTCCTTCTACTTTGTTGAAAATGCTGCATTTCCTCCTTTCTAATGGCTACATAGTATTCCATGGTGTGTATGTACTGTATTTCTTTGAGCTAATCACCTATCAGTGGATATTTAGGCTGTTCCCACATCTGAACTATAGTAAATAAAGCTTGTGAGAACACTGTGGAACATATATTTTCTTTTTAAAAATTAAAAAAAATATATTGTGATTTCATTTTTTGTGTATAGATGCCCAAGAGTGGAATTTTCAGGTTACAAGGTCTTTTTTTTTTAGACTAGGTCTTGTTATTTTTTCCCGTGGAACCGCAGGCTCTCGTTGCCCGGGGTACCACAGACTCAAGCAATCCCCAGCCTCAGCTTCCCAGGTAGCTGGGATTACAGGCGCGCACCACCACGCCCAGCTGTTTTTTTTAGAACTAGGTCTCGCTACAGGCCCCAGGCAGGACTTGAACTGTGATCCCTAGCCCCGACCGCTTCATAGGCTGAAGCTTACAAGCACTAGCCACCGTGCCTGGCCCTACAAGGTATTTCTATTTTTTTACTTTTTAAAGGTAAATGCAAAAGGTTTTCCACAATGGATGCTCCAGCCCACATTCCTATCGTCATTTTAGTAGGGTTCCTTTTTCTTTACATACTTCTCAACACTTGTGTTGGGGGAAAGGGGATCTTTTAACTTGTGCTATTCTCACAGGTATGAATATTATTATATTTTAATTCTAGTTATATTGGTCAGAATGGTCCATAAAATGAGACCTTTTTGCAAAGTTAGAGTTCTTTTTTTTTTCCTTTTGGAACTTTGTGATGAATATCCATGCAGAGCTGAGTTATTTTACTTGTTTACTCTGTATGCCTCTGCCATTCTCTATTTGTATTTGTGTGACTCACCATTTGCAATTGTGACACTAGCTGGTATGTAGGCTGGTGTGTAACCATGGTAAATAAACCATGGATTGGATTAAAAGGTATTTCAAATTATTGTGCAAGAGTCCACCTATCAGTACCTTAACACTTTTTCTTCCAATATTTTAGCACGTTTCTTAAATTTAGTATAGTCTACATTATCATTTTTTTCAGTTAGCATTGTGAATAATAATATTTACAGCAATAATATCTCAATTACATGCCTTTGTTAACTCCTGTGATCCTTCTCTCCCCCAACTTCATCCACCTACTCCAATGGCCATTTGTGCCATCCATTACAATATTGCACATTACATTTAAGTTTCTAATTCTTTTAGTTCTCTTAGTTTCTTCCCACAGCAGTTATTATTTCCAGTCATAGGAGGCTCCATTCCTCTTACTTTTCTTCCAACCCATAAATATTAACACTTAGAGCCCAGGAAATAATACTTCAACCATTACTGGTGAAAACCACAAAACTTATTAGTCTATTGGCAGTATTTAGCAAGCCTTCCCTGTGTGTAGGATCAGATCTTTCTCCCACTATTCATTTTTTTTAAGGCAGTTCCTCTACACCTTCTTATTTCACCACTCCTCAAAGGTGAAGTCATTTCTTACTTCACAGAAACATTGGAAATTGTAACGTCCTCAACTTGGGTTAACACACTTTACTGTCTTACTATCCTACTGTTACATTTTTCTCCTTTTCTTTTTGTCCCTTCTATGAAGAATATTGTCCTCTTTGTGCTAGAAGAGGTTAAGGTTAATCTCTTTCATCAGGATTCTGAACCTCTGTCTTGACAGTTTCTTGATTATCCCTATTTCTCTCGTCTTTTAATTCTTTCTAATGGTGCCTTGTGTTTGTATACAAAGTAAAATGATACAAGTAATACCTCAGAACCTCCATATTTTCATTTGTCTTTTAACAGGCATTTCTCTCTTCTTGAAATCTATTTTGCTTCACTGACTTATTTTGCTTTTCTTCCATGTTTTCTGGTCTATTTTTCTTTTATGACTTATCCTTTGAGATTCTAGTCTAAGTCCTCTTCTCACAAAAATGCTCTAAGGGTATGGGAGGGATTTGTATTCACCAAATCTTACAATTACTATCTCCATGGACTGAAAATTACTGTTTCTAGCTTAAAAGTCTCTCAAGAGACTCACCTTCAGAAAATCTACCTACCGTTGACCCCTATCTATCACCACTAGTAAATGTTTCTTAGGTACCTCACTCACATCCAAAATGAAACTCTATATCTGCTGTCTCAATTGAAACTCCTCTTTGTTCCTCTCTTGGTGACTAGAACTGCTGTTTATGTCCTTTTCCTTTTCCTCTTTTCCCTGTTAGTGAACATACCTGTTTCCTTTTCCTTTTTTCCTGTTAGTGAACATACCTCTAAACATTTAAGATAAGCTGCTACAACTGAAATGTGAAGGCTAAATGTTTCCTTACAAAAATAAACTCCACGGGACATAAAGATGATTGGAAAATTACATCAAGAGTATGTACTGGAAGAGGCACCCTAGGCAATTAGGTCACAGTGAATACAGCAACAAAATAGTTGCATGCACAAAATGGACTAATATGGACTAATTCCCTTTTTTTCCCTGTTCCCTGTTCTTTCAGTTCTCTCAAATCATCCCCCCCCCCAAATCCTCCTTGACTGCTTGTCTGCCCTCATCAAAATTAGATGTCCCTCTTTTGTGGTTCATGACACTTTTCATCCTATTAAAGAGCTTAGCACACTACCTGCTTTGTTTATTTGCCTATATCCCCAATATAGAGGAGCAAGGTAATGATTTTTTTTAGTTATAGCTAGCTTTATTCTACTCTTAATTTTAGAAAAAGAGTAATATAAAGTGGATTTCATTTCAGACAATCATTTCAGATACATTCTTCAAAGAAACATTATTATAAATCATATGATGGTTCTTTTGCTAAATCCAACATCCCAATTAATTCATAACATATTGTAAATTAATTTCTGATTTCCTTTGAACTTTACCTAAGTATTATCATTACTCTGTGGACTCCCACTTTTCTTCTTTCTCTTTTGCTATTTTTATCTTTCATTTTCTTCTTCTGAAACATATGAATAACATAATGGGTTAAAGTGGTTTTTATGAGCTTGTGGGACTCTGCAACATTGATTGTTTTGGAAATGGTAAATTGCAGTTCTTACTAAGAAGAGAATATTTTGGCACAAATAATGTTTATACTCATGGTTGAATCTACATCAATTGATTATTCCTTTGTTCTTGGAAAAATGGAATGGTTTGAGATTGTGACTTTCACAATGCCTATGAAACCCTGTCTTTCAATTATGGAAATGGAATGTAATTTCTTTGTACACATTTCTTCTAAACCACAGTTAAGGTGGGTGACGACCATCAAGGATAAATGTACTAATGGTCTGGCGTTAGGCCAGGTCAGTCATTTATATGTACTATTTTTGTCTATTCAAGTTCACAAAACTTGAAGGGAACTATATACATGCACACACCTATATTTTACATTTAAAAACCATCTTTTGATAGGTTTGTTGACTGAACTACCAGTGAAAAAGAAAAACATTTGCTGTGATATAAAATCTTTCTTTTTCTGTTTTGAGGTTGTGACTCCTAGGTGAGACTCATAAAATTCCCAAAACTGAATTTTCAATTTATTTATAACTGAGTGATTAGTGTCCAGCTGCTACTCAGATGTTGGACTCAGGTCAAGAATATATTGGACTGCCCTATGGAAAATATTTCCAAAACTTTGGATTTTTGCTATGTTGTCTTTCACCTAGGCAGGCAGGCTGCATGATGCTTTCATGAAAACAAAGCAACTTTCCTAGGCTACCAGGTACCAGGTTAGCTGTCTCCTCATGTTAATTTCTGGCAGTCAACAGGCATGCTGATGTGCATCTCAGTGCCCTTCTGCAAAGGAAACAAAAATTTGGTTAAAGCTGAGCAAAAATGAAAGTTGTATATATTAGTGCATTATGTTCATGCAACTACTTTGTTGCTATATCCACTGTGACCTAATTGCCTAGGGTGACTTTTTCAGTTACACATTCTTGATGTAATTTTCCAATCAAATTTATGTCCTGCAAAGTTTATCTTTGTAAGGAAACATTTAGCTTTCACATTTCAGTTGTAGCAGCTTATCCTAAATGTTCAGAGGTATGTTCACTAAATTATGTGCAAAATAATTTAATTTCTAAGCATAGTCTGGTGCCCAGGAGTTAAGGTAAGACCCAGTG
>PVHY01023399.1:0-21008 GCA_004024945.1 Uropsilus gracilis
CCTTGTAAATCTAGAAAACTGTTGTGCCTCTCATGCTAATGTTATTTACATCATTCTTGTGTTTTAGAGTTATAGTATCCTCTGCTTCTGCTGTTGTTACTACATCACACTGACCTCAAAACATAATAGTCCCCCACCACAGTCCATGATATCCCTCCCCCTGCTCCCTCTGGTAGCCTCAGTTCTATAGTCAACTTTCTAGGGTTAGTTTTGCATTTTCATGCCAGACAGAGATGTGTCATCAATGTGTAGTGGTAGTAACAGGAATTGTAGAGGTGGATTCAGTTACAGGCTTCCCAGATTTTCAAGGATTTTGGATATATCTGATCATTACAAAAGCCCTCTCCTCGGATTTATTTTTTAATGCAAAATGTGCTACCATAACGATGAATAGATGGAAAAGTGAGAAAACACCCATAGCTCCATTCTGTAGTATTTTGTTTTAATTGCATAGTACTTCTACTTATTGTTTAGGCATAGATATATTTATATAGTGTTGATCAAAAGCTATATACACTATTGTATTTGTTTACTTCCTATTGTGACTCTTCTATTTATCTGTGTCAACAGTATTACTACTTTATTTTTATTTATTTTTTTTTCTAAATTCTTTTAATTTCTTACTTTTTTCCTAGCATGCTTTTGTTTCCTTAATTTTTGCTATTAAGGTAATGTTGGTACACAATCCTGCAAAGGATTTGGAGGCATAGCTCTCCCTTTCAGGTGCCACCAAGCGTCCCTGAGATCAGGTGCAAAGTGGGCAGAAACCTCCACGCAACAAACCACATTCAAAATGCGACTTCTACCACCCAGGTTCCCTCAGTACCACCTGTGTGTAGCAGTTGCCAGTCTAATGCAGTTTACCAACAGGGTTTATTTACAAGGGAATATTAGCAGGGAAAACAAAAAGTCCTCAAAGCCACACGTGGCCAATTATCTTACTCCAGTCACCATTTAGTCCAAAAGTTCCAAACACAGGTTCAAGATGGTGCCCCTTTGCCTCTCCAAACCTGAGAGGTAGGCACTCTGCCAAGTTCAGTCTTTCTCCAGTATCTTTTCTTTGCTTCTTCTCCAGTGGCCTGAGCTGTTCTGCTTTTCCAAGGTGCTTAAACTTTTTCCACAATTGCTGATGCACATATCAGCCTTCAAAGTCCCTGGCCATCTCCAGGTACCAGATTTTCATGCTACTGTGCTATGGTGCCACACTCTCCATACCAGCCACTCTTCTACCAGTCACCATGGCTCCTTGCCATCCCTAGCTCACTCTTCCAGAGGGCTTCTGCCCAGCCTGGTCACTCAGGCTCCTCTTTACCCACCTGCCTTTCTCATGTCTCTCCTCTTCCCAAAGTCTGTCTCCCTGGTCTCTGCTCCTTTCCTTTTTATCTTTTTTTTTCCCTCTAAAAGCCAAAGACTCCAATTTGCCTCTATACACCCTCTAGGTGTTATATTTTCTTTTCCCCTCCTGGGATTTACAACAAAGTAAAAATACCCTTATCATGTTTAGGCCATCTTTTATCTCTGTGTTTTTCAGACACAGTTAATGGCATCAATGCCTAAATTTTAATGGTGCCTATATTGGTCCCAACTTCAATACTGCCCATATTGGGGCCCTGGCTTCAGTTGCATGAGAATAGGAAGGCTCACAACATTGTCCCCATTCCAACTACCAGGCCTGGAGAGCAGGGCCAAGCCCTCTGCTCCAGTGGTCACCTAGTGCTTGGGTACCTTTGTGCTGCCATGTTGCTTTGCACCCAGGGTTTGATTGAGAGAACATTGGTTAACCCCCACAGGTGCCTATGGGAACCCTGCAAGGAAAAACTTTACATGTCTTGTGGTGTTTCTAGTCTCAGTGACTGTGGGCAGTAAGGCAGCTACACTGTGCTTAACTTAGGTCTATTGTCTGAAGAGAAATGGATTTATTCTGTATGGTTTCTGTGTGCCAGGTCCTGTGCTAAGTCATGAGGAAGTTAGACACAGCTAAGAAATAATCTCCAAGCCCCAGGAACACAGTCTTATTGGGGAGAGCAGCTTGTCCAGAGCCCCAGAGTGCTGAGCCCACACAAATCTGGAGGAGGCACCACAGGGATAGAAAGGAACAGTGTTGCTGGGCTATGGGGCCTGCTCCCAGCTGGGGCTCAGCCAGCAGCCCCTAGTGAGCTCCTGGAAATGCTGACCTGCATCTGGGCCTCATGGGGCAAAAGGAATTTAACAAACAAACCTGGCTAAGCTCCTTGGAGTGGGGTGCTTCAGCCTTGCCCTCCTGGGGACACCTCAAAAAGATAAGAAGTTAGTGATTTTCTTAGTGAATTTCCAGCTAAAAGTACAGAAGAGTATAGCTTGGTTCTCTTGAATACAGACTGTTTTTTTTTAAGCTTAGATTTGCAAAGAGAAAAACATCAGAGAGTAGAGAAACAGAACAAGATCTTTCATTCTGGAGACACAAGGGTAACAAACACTTTGTAACTACTACAACAACAGAAAATCTCCAAAACTTCAGGGAATATTTTCTTTTGGCTTAAAAAATGAAAAAGAAAGACAAAGTCATAACTTTTAGTCCTGTCAGCTACTTTCATCCACACAGTTAAACCCAGGATTCTTGACTTCAGTCTCCTTCCTACCAGTGGATCCTGCAGAACCACATGGGAGCCACCAGCACGGTCCTCACCATGATGATGAGGGGCCCACCCTTTTACAGTAATCTGCAGATCACTCACTACTTGACCTGAAATGACTGCCTACCTAAAGAGACCCTGCCAGACCTGTGGCATCTCAGCCCATGCTCACTGACACACCAGGCCTCCCACAGTCCCGGCCTTGTGGCACCAAAAGGCACTGCCCACTGTGGCATGTTGAGACAGCAAACACTACACATACATCATCGGTGTGTACGCACTCGCCCTCACACATGCCTATGCACAAATGCAGACACAGTGTAGGACAGAACCCAAGAGCAGGGTCACTGTCATCTAGTTGGGCAGATAGATTGAGTCCCAGAGCTCTTGGGGATCTACAGCTTTGTGCTCTCTCAGGGAACCAGAGGCACATGCCAGGCCGGGAGCCTGAGAGGCTCAGTTGCACCAATCTTTACATGCTTTCTCTGGTCTCAATCACTCTCTTTCCCTCTCCCTCTTCTGTAGTTTGACCACTCCTAGGCTTAGGTGAGGGCACTTAACACACACATATACCTACCTATATGACCCCAGGTATCCACTATTACGGTGCACCTGCCCAAGGTCATGCTTCCTTCTGCATTAACACTATGAAGGCCACAGGTGATAGCAAGAGAGGCAAACCGCATAAAAGACCTGATTAATTCACTTACCCTACACACAGAAACATGCACACCGGCATATATACACATGACTCTTAGCAGTTGCATGCTCCTGCTTAGCCACATCATCCCTGGCGAGGAGATTGCATAGAAAAGCATGAGTGTTTTAATGACTGCCACCTTCACTGTGCCATTCCATACAACATATACCTCCTTTGATTCCTACGCTGGAAAAGATATTATTTATTCCTGCTGTACACATGGAAACCCCTTCCTTCCTCTTTTCCTTGCGTTCAATATGAGTTTTGCAAAGCCACAGTGGCCAGGCAGCCTCCCCAGCTATGGTCTCCCACAGCAGATCTAGTCTGTGTAACCATATTCTTGCTTCCAACACCAGGGTGAAGTGTTCTGGGGGTTTGAACTGGTGTCAAACCCTTTTATAACATCTGTGAGATTATACTAATTATCAAGCTCACCAATATGAAATTCATATTAAGACTGGATGCTTTCTCCCATTTGTGTACCTCTGCAACGTCATTTTTTGAGAATGTAATCAATTTTTATCTTAAGAATCTCTTCACTAGCTTAATGAGAAAAAATGAGTTTTAAAAAAATCCAACAGGTAAAATAATGTTCTAAAATAACAAATCTGTTAAACTAGGAATTAAGAAGATGTTGTCCCCCATTTTAAAAAATTGATCATGTACTCCTATCACTCTATGCCAACATCTGTGGAATGGCTACTCCACCTTTTAATCTTCAGAGCAAACTCAGCACACAGATACCATCATCTTTGTGTGACAGAAATGACTTTCAGAGAGTAAAGTAACACGCTGTTGGGTAACCAACTCAGTCCTCATAGGTTCACCATGTTTCACAGATGAAAGAATGTTGGAGCCTTTGGGTTTTCTCTTTTGATATTTTAAAAAATTAATCAATTAATTTTATTTTATATCATTGTCTATGCTGGGGTTCTCCCACCATCTTACCACCCATGAACTATCATCTTAATCTTTTGTGGTCATCCCACCCCCAATTTCCCCCTCCTCCCCTTTACTGTATGCTTCAGTTCCGCTGACAGTTTAAAACTTTTCTTGTCCATTTGTTTTTTTTTCCCTTATAGTTCCTCATATAAGTGAGACCAAAAAGTTGTGGTATATGTACACGATGAAATATTATTCATCAATTAAAAAAACAGACTTATGTCATTCTTGGCAACATGGATGGAGCTAGAAGGAATCATGCCGGCAGAAGCAGCCAGAAAGAAAAATTGAAATACTAGATAATCTCACTTATATGAGGCCTCTTCTTTTGTATTTTAATGACATGAAAACAATCGCTCTCTCTCCTTTCTTTCCCCTTCCTTCCTGGTGACACCACCCTTTTATCACCTCCTCCTGAGACTAGGTGGGCCCACTCACACATGCGCACACCCACTAGGCCAGACACATACACAGCCATGGGGAGGGTGCAACACCACAGGTGTTGGCCATACACACTAATGGGGGAAAAAGCCTGAGTACATCATTTACCCTACACATGCCCAGAGTCACCCAGTAAGGAAATGCTGTTCATTTTCTGCTGCAGCTCACTGGCTCTTAGAAAGTCAGCAGAGACCTGAAGCGGCGCCTCCCCCATATCCTCCTGCACAGGGATCACCTGGACAACTTTGTATTGTGTCCAGGAGACTGGGTAGTCTGGGTGTGGTCTGCAGTGCTGCATTTCTAACCTCATCCCTGTGTCCGGAGACCCTGGACTGAAAGGTAGCTAGTGACAGGGTGTTCAGGTATTCCTTCTGCTCTCTCATTTCTCCCTGTTTCTCTCCACCTTGCCCTTAGGGCCTTTTCTACTTTCTTTTTTTTCCCTAACAGAAATGACACACATGCATGAACTAGCATATTAGTAATTTTCAAAAGAATGTTGGGATTAACATGGTTACAGCAGGGACTTATATGTTCCCTTGTTGGACAGCTTTGTTTTTTGTATTTTTTTTTCTCCACCATACAGATCTGATTGGTATTGAATGAGTTGAATTAATGGAACTCACATGTGTTTGCATGGCCCACCAGTGGTCTGTACCAGTGTGAACGTGTTAAGCACCTCAGAAAGAAGATAACTAGTGAGGAATTCCTCTGTGCATTTCAGAAAGGAGGAACTATTGCCTTCAAAAATATTAAGTGTTTTAGTTCTTGTTTTAATTGCTCTTTAAGCAAAGTACCAGCTTCAGCTGACTTAAGCATCACATGCACAGAACAGTGTCATTTCATTCGGACTTCATCCAAATTTGGCAATACCGGGGATCCCATCACTTTTAAAATACAGAGCAGACCAAGTGAGTGAAAGGAAAGAGGGAAAAAGTCCTCTAGAGCAAGTTTATTCTGATTCCTCCTCCTTCATGCTCTGGAAGAAGTAGCCCCTCATGTGTTCTCTGCACCCACAGAGCTGGACCTTGGACTTCTGTGATGCTGAGCACTCTGTGTACCTATTTGCTGGCTCCTTTGGCCCCTGTGGTATTTTTTGGAGCTACTGAAGCCACATTTGCAACTGCACAGCCACTGTGTCTGCCTCGTTACAGCACAGTGTGCCCACGCTCTTGTGATGATCCTCTCATGCTGCCTTCCATGTCTGAGTATCACCTTCTCAAATTCAGTTACTGGGCATCTTGTTGCTGCTGTTGTTTTATGGTAATAGATCCTTTTGTATATCTCTGGCAACACCTTAGCTTTTGGGTCAAAACTCATTGTGTATGTGTGTGTGTTTCCGGGTTTCCTTTAGTAGTTGTTTTTTGGAATGGTGTGCTAAGTTACACTGTGCAATATAATAACCTCTCCCATCTCTCCCAAATCCTCATTAGAGGGAGGGGGGGGTGGGAGCATGTTTCTGCATTTTAAGCCCTGAAACTATAATTTCCACCCTTTATCTGCTTTATAATTTTTATAATCATTTATATGACTTTTATAATGCTATTTGCATGTTTAAAAATATTCTTTTTATTTCTAAACTCACTAAATCCTCTCTTGGCCTTTATGAAAAATAAAAATGGTGTCACTCCCTTCTGTGATGGATTTTTGCATTAGAAAAGTCATAATTGTTTATTTTTCACTCACCTACTTGTTTTGAAAAATATTTAAACCCTCAGAAAAGGTGCCAGGATAGATAAAAACTATGCTATTCCCCTTGATTTACTAGTTGTCACCATTTTATCATAGTTCTTTCACTGTGTATATGTGTGTATTTGCTACATTTACAAAGATTGCAAATACAAACTTAAATCAAAATTTAAAATATGTTTCAGCTAAAATATCTTAAGAGATATTCCCTTAAGGAATATCTAATCCCTGTCCTTGATAGTTTTTCCTGAAGAGCTGCCCTCACCTGCTTTGTGGTCTCACAGAGTGCCAGTACTCGCCTGGGTAACAGGAAAACTGCCTTGAACACAGCTCTTCCACAGCATGACATGTCTGCTTATGACTGAGTCCTTGCCATGGTGTTATGTGTTTGAATTGCCAACCAAAAGTCAGAGCAAATTCCTGCAAAGTGTTTGCCACCACCAGCTACACAATAATTTCTAATATAAAAAGTATCACGGGCAGTTGAATGAGTTGAAAAACATTATACTACTGGTCTTTCTGGATCACATCAGTATCTGCTTGATTTTAATCTGCTGTCAGTTTCCTGGAATACACCCCAGTTTGGTTTAATAACATTGCGTGGTGCTATGGGTCCCTGAATAAGGTCATTTTGTTCTAACATTGATGAGGAAAAAAAGCGAGCTCTGCCAACCATGTCCAGAATAACCTTATTAAAGAGACTGCTTTCATTATGTGTTATTTTGCTTAAAGTCACAGTAACCAAGTACCGATAGATGATATTATGTATTGATGTAATGGGAGGGACAGTAAGATAGTCTAATTTCAAAGAATGTCTCCTCTAGTTGCTCTGTGACCCCAAGTCACATTTTTCAGGACCTTTCTGTATATAACAAAATGAGAATAATGGCAATTAGGGTTTTTATCTAGAGTTTTGTTAGGAAAGGATGGAACCAGGCTTCACAGGTCTATTAGTTTCTAGAGAACGTACTTTCCTTGATACCTTAACATTCATTCATGTTGCACACTAATAACAGGAGATACTAGTGGCATTCTGCTTTTTCTAACAGTCCAGTTTTACCATTTCTGATACATTCTAAGTATTCATTGGCAAAACACATGACATTGTAAATTAAGGAAACTTTTAAATCACTTGTCTATTATTTTCTAATTTCTTTTATTACCAAATACCTTTTTTAATTTAAATTGCCATAAAATTACATGAACAAGTATATGATAGAATGCATACTAACATATATACGCAGTTACATTGAAGAATTGTGTGATCTTATTGGCATGTGGAATTCAGGACTTGGTGGAGGTGATTTACCACCACAGGAAGCCTCCTAAATATCTGTTTATACACAGCCACTATAATTCATGTTTTAGCTAGGATTCCCCAGGGCCTATGGGAGTGAGGCTTCTCCATGAGTAACCTCTTAACCACTGTCAAAAGTAATTCATTGACATCATCGTCCAATAAATTGTCTTTCTGATATGGTCCGTTTGGGATTATAAGGATTCTAATACTGGATAGAAGGTTATAGAAAATGGTCCCTTTTATGAATTCTTCTAGATATCGCAGTTCATTAATGGCCAAACATCCATATATTATCTCTAGAGCACTATAAAATATGATACCATATTAAAATGCTGTCTTAAAAAAGGTAGAAAGGGAGTGGACTTTGGGGTCACCCAGTGCTGCTAGAGATGTTTGAGGGACACCTGAAGTCTGATCCCTCATCTGTAACATAACTTAATATGTTCAGTGTGGGGGCTGATATTAACAATGCCATGTTCTATGTTTGAAAATTACTGAGTAGATCTTAAAAATTCACAAGAGAAAAATAAATGTAGCCACATCAAGTGATGGATATTCACCAAATATTCATGTTCTAGTATATACCTATGTCAGATCATTATGTTGTAATTTAAAATAAGGTTATATGTCAACTCTATCTTCATAAACTGGAGAAAAATGTAAAAGTGAAATGGAATGGAATTTATAATATCTACCATGCAGTTATTGTTAATTTGTAATCGTTTATATAAAATTAGTAAAATGTTGTTGATACTTTCCATATCATTACTAGAAATAAGCCACACTACTTATGAAACTATGTAGAGTGGCTAAGTAACATGCTAGTTAATGAATATTTTTGTCTGTGTTCTTTAACTCATTTCAATGATTTATATAAAAAATATATTCACTTAATTTCTAAATACCTAATATGGGTTTGCAATAAGCTGTGGCGAACCAACATTTTTCATCTCAATGGGAAAAAAAAATAAAGTCATCCAAAAAACAAGCATTTAGGTCACTCACCACATGTGATCACAAAAGAAACACAATCTCCCTCAGTCATTTCTCTCTAACCCTGACTCTGCCTTGCAGGGAAGAGCTGGTTTCATCCGAGGACCTGCTGGAGTGGCTGCGGCCATTCTGTGCTGATGAGGCTTTGCCTGTGAGGCCCCGCATTCATGTGCTGCAAATTCTGGAACAGTCCTTTGAGCTGAGTGAGGAAGATAGCCAGCTGTTGGTGTTCTTCAGAACAGAAGCCATCATCAAATCTACCTGGCCCAAGAGACAGGTAGGGGCACCTGTCTGCCTATTTCCTAGGAACAATAACCAGAGGTCCTTTCTTGATGTCTTTCAGCTACTTTCCAGGTGAAGAATCAGCTTGTGGTTTCAAGCTTTCCAACTGGCTCATCCATCTAGCCATTCAGTTGCCAGATACATGCCTCAGAGTTTGTTCTCACTTTTCCATATGTCTCTCTCACTTAGTGGTGTCATTTTCCTTTTCTCTATATTGAGGTATAATGTGCATGTAACATATTAGTGTCAGGTGTCCAACAAAATGCAGTATTTGTTTATATTGCAACGGGATCATTCTTAGGTCTAACATATATCATTCATATTTTCTACAAACCTCATTTTTAAAAATTCTTAAATAGTTTTCTCTTCAGATGATATTGTCAGGGTTTTCAATTTTGGTGACTCACTCTTTCCCTGCAGATACGCAGATCGAATGGAATGTAGGGAGCAGTGTAGGGAACTGTTTCTTTCTGCTCTCCTTTGCCCAGGCACTGAAGTGCTTCCTTTCTCTTGTGTGTTTGCTGAGCAATGTGGGGGACCCACAAGGTCTTAGTTGCTGCAAGACTCACTCAGCCCACGTTCTCCCTGGACCTTCCCTCATCATTTGAACCAAATGAAACATTGAATGTCATACCTTTGAGCTTTAATTATGTATTATTAGTAGTAAAAGTTCTGTCTTTATGATATCATAAAAATTTGGAAGCCCTGGAAGTTCTCATTACTTGAATCCTTCTAAGCATGTTGGGTAAATACTCAAACTTTATGTACTTGTTGATCAAATAAATGGTAACTCTAATTCCAGAAATTTAAAAAAAAAAAAATTGCTGACTGTCGACGTCAGACATGAATTTTCCATTGATGCTTCCTAAATACCTCAAGAGTCAGTAACCTGTCAGATGCATTAGCATGAAGGGTAGAACATATGCAGTAAAGATCATTCTGGAAGCCTAATTCCACCTCTGTTTACCTTCTGATTTCAAAGTTTTGCTTTGTAACTTACATGTATATCCTTATCACTCTGTGTGAAGAACAGTGATTTTGGGTTTTTTTAATTAGAATAGCTTGAGACCATCTTAGAGCATCTTCATAATTATTAATTTCTCCCATGAAATAAATAAGTCAGTCTGTTCCTCAGAGTTAGAGAAACTGGGATTCAAATAAGTGAACTTACCAAAGATTCTCTAATCTGCCAAGTTGTTGGAATTGATTGTATTAGAAATCATTGATATTGATTAGTACTCTCTCTTCAGTGCTATGAAGATGCTTACCCAGATGTTTATTCTCACCATTCAGCCTTGCATGACATCAGGAGACTCCTAACAGCCTTTTCAAAGAGGAGTCTGGACGGAAATATGATAGGCATAAAATATAGATCAGACATAAGTAAATATACATATATTTACCACATATTTATTTGGCACAGGAGATTTAGAGATTTGCCTGTTTCCATCTACCAGCCTTGAGATGAACTCTAAATTTGGGCATGCTATTTTTACCATGTGCACTTTAAATTCTGACTCATCCTGAAGGCAGTGGCCGCTGTGCGCCTTGTGTGTGCCTGACAGAACCTCCACCTTCTTCAGCTGCTTCTTCTGTGATGGCTGGAGTCTGGTGAGACCAGGAGACTGATTCATCTGGCTGGATTCTTGCTTAATATTCTGCCACATCTTTCTACTGAAGATACCATAAAACCATGTGGGGACTTTATTGCATGTCGAAGCACTTAACCACACACTCTGATTATTTGGCCTAAATGCTTCAGAAATAGTTCAAGTAACCATTGTTGTTGCTTTCAAGCTTTTCTCAGTGTTCTAATTATTCAAAGAGCAAGTGGCAGCTTTCATATGATTTCAGTGAATTCTGGGTATTTTTGAGGTTTTCCTTTCTTTATAGCTTAACTTTTCCCCAAATTGGAATTTAGGTCCATGTAGATTCCTTTCTCATACTTACTTGACTTTGATTGCATGCAAGCTGTTGTCTCTCATTTGCAAAACCTTTGTGTAGCTTCTTGCTTCCCTAGTTCACTCTGGTGGCACAGACTTCCTGAGGCCTTCTCCAAAGTATCTTTCCCAGTCATCCCTTAACCCTTAACCCTACTCATGTTAGCCCACATTCCCCTGACTCTTCCTATCACCTCCTCCTTGTGTAAGAGCTATTTCCCCATTCTTGGCAGCTAACAGCCTGAATTTCTTGAAAATATTTGGCAGTGGGAATAGGAAAACTAACATAGTGGCTTACTTATGTTATTTGTCATCTTGTCCAGTGAGTGTTTCCTCCTTTAAAAATTAAGCACTCTATATCAGTTTGGCATTGCTGATTTAAATCTGTTACAAAGGGCAGATGAATTTGGCAAAGGGATTCTGTCTTATACTTTACAAGTAACTTGTTGCTATATGGAAAATGAATGTAGGAAAATTGTAGCTTTGGAATAGAAACAGTAACAGCTTCTAGAAAGTTATAGAACTATGCCCATAGTTTAAATTTTAGGTCATCTTCATTTTTTTTTTTTTTAACTGTGTTACCTTTCACCATAGCATGGAAAGCTCAGGGTACTAGTGAACAAACCAAAGGCTTCCATCTCTCCCTGCCTCCACTGTCATTTTATAATCTTGGGGAAGAGTTTTAAACTGTGAGCCTTGGCTAGTTGGTGTGAATAATGGAACTTTGAACCAAGAAACGAGGATGGTTTGCTCACCTCGTCTGTTACTCTTCCACATTGATTAAACTGTGTGCTTCATCTCTGTATCCCAAACACCCCCAAAGACCCCAATATGTTGATTGCACTGGCTCTCATTTTCTTCATTGCTCCCTATTCCCTTTTCTAGTCTCAAAGGTAATATTAAGGGTAGAGTTGGATTCTTATGGAGTAAAGATAAGACTAGATAATATTGCAATGTTCAGTTACCAGAAAACGTGTGACTGCTACCTCATGTGCCTGGTAAGCCTCTTAGGCAGACTTTGCATACATCAAAGAGGGACTTAATATTTAATTATCCTCGAGGTTCCCAGAGAAGTGGCCCCACAAATCAATGTGTTGCTGGGAAACCAGCCAGCTCCTGCAAAATTAAACACTGAGGCCATGAGCCTGTCCCCTCCCTACTTCTCAGAGAGACGGCAATTTCTAGTTTTCTAATGATTAGTTAACAGAATTAAAAATTCAGAGGTCCTTATTTTTCAAGAGCTTGAGAATCCTTCCTTTCCATTCTGGGAATGTACCCCCCACTTGTGGTGGGGGTAGGATGATTATGAGGTGTTATTCCCCTAGATACAACTTTCTGAGTTTTTAAGATACTGTAATATTTTCTAGTTAACCCATGCATGAAAAGGATGGGTCAAAATACTGATGTTTCCTTTAAAAATCCCATACCTCATCACTTGAATTCTTTTTCTACGTTTTTTCCTCTATTTTTATGTAAAAGAGAACATGTGGCTTAGCAGTTTACCTTTTAATATTTCAGTCCACCTGAATTTGTAGTTGTAAGTGATCATCGGGAAGAATTAGCTTAAGACAGCCTTTAACCTCGTTACAAATTCATATATATTGCTCACTTTGAAACATGCATGGAATCTATTAACTCTTCTGGTCAAGGGCCACTTTGACTTTATTTGCCAAAATACTAACCGAATATGTACTTTTCCATCACACAGAACAGAAGAAAGAGCTCAGCATGCAAACTTGTGTTTAGTTTCTCACAAATAACTTACTATCTCCTTACATGACTTTAAAGCCAAAACTTGTTGGCACAAATGATTTATTTATCAAATGTAGAATAATACTCGATTTAGAGATATATGTACAAACGTGTACAGATAGCATATCCCTAATCATCAGGCAATCACGGCTTCCCAGCTCTGCAAGATTCCACAGTACTGCGGGTCAGTGACCATGTGTCATGGGAAAGGATACGGATGTCCTGAGAGGAGAAGTTACAGGCTCAGATTTTAACGTAAATGTCACTTTTTCTAAGAGGAATTTTAATTCTCTTCTAATCACTTAATCCGGTTGCTGACTTCTCCCTTCCTGGCCTTTTATTTGATGTCTTTCCTTTTTCATTAGAATATAAATTCTGTGAGACCAGAGATCTCCTAGATGCTCCGTAAATATTTGTTGAATAAATGAATATTAAATCTTTTCAAACACTTGTCTAGGGTCACTTCTGAAACAGCAGGGTCAGGACTCCTGGCCTCCAGTCTTATACTCTTGCCAGCAGCGGCGAGGCTGCAGACTGTGCCGTTTCCCCTTATGTGCCAGATGGGCGATTTGCTTGGCATGACGGAATGGGCTCTCTACAGAGTGACCTGGTGCTTCTAGCTGGGCAGGGTTTCATAGGAACTGCTGCTCACTGCACGCTGCCATTTCCAACCAACCAGTGACTGTCGTGCGGAAGCAAACACATTCTCCATGTCCCTGTCTTGGTCCAGGTCCACACCTGGTTTGGATTGCACATGGTGCTTGCCTCCGCATGTCCCTGCAGCAGCCCCTCATTCTTCTTTCCCCTCTTCCTTGTATGACCTTGACATTTCTCCCAAAAAGTGCTGGACAATTATTTTTGAGACATTCCCGAGTGGAGCTTATCAGGGTTTTCGTCGTATATTCAAATTTCAAGTTTGCTACTCCTCGAGCACCACATGAGGCATCTGCCCCTGCTTGATGTTGACCCCAAGCTGCTGATGCTGACTTGGACAGCTGGATTGGGGTGGGATCAGCCACACATATTGCTCCTTTTAATTATCGTTTGTCTGTTTGTAACTAATAAGTATCTTGGGAGGAAGTACTTTGAGATCAGTTGAGATCAGTAAACTTTGTCTCTCGTACTTACACCTGCTAATTTTAGCATAAGTTGCTGATTGTTGCTCGGTTAATGTTCACTTGTGTTTGCCAAATGGCGCACCCCTGTCACTTGTTCTCCTCCCCCCGTAGTATACACGTGTGTGCGCACACATGCTTGTGTGTTTATATCACTACCATGCAGCGTTTCTCACTTTGTTCTCTGTCTGTGATCCATTGCTGTCATCATTTATTTATTGTTTTGCATTAGTTACCCTACACTTACCCACTGGGAGTCCCTCCACTGTCTCTCCTTTGTCACACACCCATTGTCTTTTCAACCATACCACATTTGAGACTCCTTGCTCACCCCAGAACAAGTCATTGACTTCCAGGCTTGATTCTTTTAATGAGTGGTGTTCAGAAACCAGGACTTGGGTGCTGGTTTTATAACCATCTAAATACTTAAAGGAAACAAAACATGCACATGTTGCCATTTAATTCTTTTTCTGTATTCATTTTAAAAGCCATAAGCTCATATTGATACCTCTGCTCTGAGCAAGGGCCATAAACTTCATTCTGACCTCCTCTTTCTTTACTCATAACTTTAACAGCGAGAAATTCAACTAGTTATTATTTGTCTAATCCTAGAGTACACATAAAGTAGATTTGGAAATATTAACCCGCTTATGGGCCAGCATAGTGGACACACAGCTTTTTTTTTTTTTTTTAACTTTTAGCCTTAAAGTAATAGCATTAAAAAATATTGTGGTTTTCAATGCTATTTCTCTTCCTCCCTACCCCCCTCTTTTTTGTTCTCTCTCTCTTTTTTCTCTCTCTCTCACACACACATATACACTTAAGTGTGATTATCTTATTCACTTGCAGGGCAGTAGGTTCATTTTATTTCTCTTTGTCTCATTCTTGTTGATGTGAGTTGCAAATATCTACTTGTTGAATATATGAAACATTTGCATGGAATATGAGAGATCATTCTCTGGACTTTGGCATTTTTAAGTTTTCACTTATGATATTTTGAAATTTGGATGTTCTTGGTGCTGAGTGTTTTAGTTTTACTTATTACTATTTTATTTTTGTTTTGTTTTGAAGGATATATAGAAACTATATATAGTATATGCAAAAGACTCCATAACTCAGTGGCCGACATTTTCTACAGCTATTCAGTAACTCCTAACTGAAATAGTCAATAAAAAAATCCTGAAGACTACAGCAAAAATCTGTTTTCACTTAAGCTGAGATGCTGCTGTGCGTACTTTTCATTTTTTTGTGCTTTTTAGGGCCTTATGTGGACTAAACTTTAGGTTTGGTGTGTTCATCACATTTAAACCTCTTACTGACCCTTTGACTAGGTGATCTTCTCACTCCATTCAGCACATGAAGTAGTAGACTCAGAGCTGGTAAGAAGCTTGTAGAGGGTGTGCGAGGAGAGCAACCAACACCAGTAGGCCCCCAGCAGTGCAGTGCAGTCATGGTGCTAGAGGGTTATAGAGAGGAATGTGTATGTGGCTTCCATTGTGCTACATTACATTTTACATTATGTTACGTTAACATCAGTTTACCTTTTTCTCAGAGTGATGTGATAGTTGGGGCACACTCCTGGCCGTCACAGATGAAAGTGCCAAGGCTCAGGGTGTTTTCCACAGCCAGGCACCATTTATTGTCACTACTAGTGTATCAGCCCAAGTCTGAATGACACAGCAATGAAAATTTGAATGACTCCATGAATGTTTCTGTTAATACTTAATCACCTTTAGCAAACAAGCAAAGTCTAGCCTTAAAAATAGCATTTAAATAGCAGCTTTTTATAGTAAAACATGTTTTTTGGGGGCAGACTCATACCACGTGATTGTTAATTTGTTCTAGAGGAGAAGGTAAGGCAGAGTCTTTTAACACAAAGCATTTTTCCCTATCACAGGTCTCATTTAAAAAATATTTCATAAGTAGTATTATTTAGCCCTGTGAAAGCACATGTCATGTGTTGAAGTTACAGCAACACTGGTGGGAGTGATTATGGGTTGTTTTAGTGGGTCATTTCTGTGTTTAAAGACACAGTAAAAGACATGGGCTGCTGTAAAATGTGGCTCAGAATTGTAGTGGCTGCCTCTTCTGTGTGTGTCCATGTATTTACACACTCACAGCTGCAAACACCTGGAAGTTCTCTTTCTAGGACTGTCAGCTGGGCTGACAGAGAGGCTTTTGATGGCCACTGAGAACCACCTATTTCTGAGCACTTCACAGGCAGACATTTTCTTAACATACCTCAGGAGAGACGTAGAGATGGACACTACTGCTTATCACCCAGCCCACAAGAAAAGCTAGGAAGGGATTCCACTGTCCACATCTTCATTCCTCATCAGGACGCCCTTGGATGGCAGAGATTTCATGTTGCCTGGGCCAGGAAGGTGACCGTAGCCGCAGGCTGCCTTGACAGCACCACCTTTGTTAGAAGAGGGAGAATTCATCAGGTTCTTTCAACATTCACATCTCCCCTTTAGTTGTCTGCTCTAGAAATAAAATCTACTGAAAATAGCTGGCCTATTTTTAAACTTTAATGTTATTTCCACAATTTTATATTTTCTATTCAGTAAAACCCAGAACTGGACACAATCACAAAGTTCTCTTCTGTTCTTGTCTATATTTTCTTGTCTCAGTAATGATTTATTATCACAATTAATTATAATGTACTGTTTATGGAGCACTTGCCTGGTGCCAGGCAGGGATCTAAGTACAGCTTAGATTGGGGGGAGCCCAAGAGCTAGCTATAAGGATTTCAACTTCCTGATCTTTTAGAATTCTAACTACCCAATGGTAGTTCACACATGGGGTTCCATGACTCTGGAGATGCCCTTTATGTTTCCTGTTTCTGTGTTTTGTATCTTGAAACTCTGCAGACAGACGCAGCTCCTCTGAGTATAGTGTTCAGGCAAGAAATGCACAACTACTGTGTAGCTGGAAACCAGGGGCCACGGGGTTAGTTTCAGAAACAGCCTAAGAGCTCATCAACTTCAGGAGATGGGAGCAAGGCTGCTGTTCCTACCAGTGACATTCCTTTTTCTCCTCATAAAGGATCCATACCTGCATCAATGTCTATTTCATACCTGCTGATCTCTGAAGATAAGACAAACTAAAGAGAGATGCAGGTTTCAGGAGATGTGCCTCTTGTTTCCTTTCAGCAGCCACAAGGACCTTGAGGTTAAAGCTGCTCTCCTGGCTCCATCTACTTTCTCAAGGACGGCAGCTCTACGTCTGATAAAGAGGCTGTAGCCACTTGACAAATTGACTTATAGCAAGGGCTCCAGTCACCTCATTCAGTGAGGAAAGAAACATCCCTGGCAGAGACAAAGGGAGAGAGAGACTCATATTCAAGTCACGTGAACTCTACCCTTTAAAATCCCATGATGTTTAGCTAATGGTGTCAGGACAGAGTCATCACAGCTACATGCTGCCCATGGAATCCTGGGCATTTTCACCCCAGTGAGCTGGAAGTTGGGGGTTGGAGTGTGACGGGTGTGCACAGCAGATTTGAAAAATGTGTCTGTTACTCCTCTTTTCACTGAGAAGAAAGACAGAATAAGACAAAGTATAGAAACAAATGGCCTTTTCTCTTGTTTATTTTCATTCATCTGTGAAAGGCAGGTGTAAGAATCCTTTCAAATAGTATGCAAATATTTTAGAGTATAAAAAGAAATAAATGAGAGTTTAAAAAGAAATGAAAGGTATCCCACAGCCTATTATCCTGAAGCAGCAATATTTCTTTGTATTCTTTTTCTGTCTTCTCTGTCTCTCCATGTTGGTATAATTCCTATTAAAAGAAATCATAACACATACCCAGCGTTCTGCCTTGTGATGTATAACTTATTGTGCAGGTGACAATAGAAATAATATCCACTATTTACTGCACACCCACTCTGTGACAGTCTCAGCAATTTCTTCATATTCTCTCACTTGTTATTCACAGTCACCATATACGTGTTACCTTCATCTTACAGAAGAGGAAATTAAGCTTCAAAAGGTCCAGTAATGTCTTCAAAGTAAACATTTTTCTGTGTTGCTTTGACTTTATCAGTACTATTTTGAAGCAATGTCTTTAATCAAATTTTCCTTTGCTGTTTATTGCACAGTCTTCTTGGTGAGGTGTGTGGGCCATTTGATAACCAACTGCTGTCAGCTTTTCCTCTGAAAAATGTCCTGTAGTCATTTCACGTTGCAGTTGTTGGGGCACTTATGTCATTTTCTGTACTTCTCATACTTTTATAAAATATATGCTGGGAAGCTGCATATTTTAATGTGAACTGTGCTACTTTTAGAAAGAAGAGGATCTTGTTCTTTCAGTGTCCTCGTTCATGTTCAGCCAGGTGTCTTGTCTGCAGTTGTTTTAGGGAATTTAAACCTTCATGACCAGATGTTCTCACAACTTCTGCAGATCCCTTTGCTTTAAATTCTGTGGCATTAGAGCAATTCTTTCCTGATTTTCCTTCAATAGCTTCTCAGATGTATGACACACTGATTTTCTTCAACCTCAGGCTGTCTCACTTTTGTAACCACCCATACACATGATTAGCTGTGGTATGAACTACTTGTGCCAAAGCCAGTTTCTGGAAGTCAGGAGGAAAGCCCGCTTAGCTTGTTGTGCTGTTTATGCAAGAGGTGTGTGCTGGTGCTTCACTGTGCCCCACATCCTATCCCTTCTGTTGGACACTAGGATATGGTCTTTGCTGACTACCTCAGAACCTTTGGAGGCATTGTCATTAAAATGAAGAACAAATGAGCTCTCGACCATATCCTTTTTTAACATTGTTCAAGTCTTGGGAGTAAGGCAGGAAATAGAAATCAGAGCTCTCATTTCTTAAAAAGCAAAAAGAAAAAAGTGTAGATCATACTCTAATTTCTAGAAAATTTAAGAAAAAATTGAAAATAGCTAGAATGAATAAGCTATTATAAGTAAAATGATAAAAGAATATATAGGATTATATAATAAGCGTGACGATGTCTCAGTTCACTGCTGTACGGACCTTACTAAATATAAGTCTCATCAGGAAGACTTACCTTTTGAAACTTAGTGCATCCCCACTTCCTTGAAGAAGCTATAAATTGAATACTGCTCTTCAGAGGAAGAGCACGGTTTCTGCCAAGTCACAGCCACTGTTCTTTAAGGATGGTGCCAGTGGAGAATGGAGTGTAGACCTTCACTTGTGTGGGTCTCTCTTACCAGGTTTATATATATCACTGCCTCAGACTTCAGTTGAGGCTCTAATCTTTGTTCTAATCATCAAATAAATTTAGAATACACCTTTGAAAAAGAACAGTCCAGTGTATTTATCTATATTTCCAGTCTTTTCATTCTTCCTCCTGATGCTCAGAGTTTCTTCTTTTATCACTTTCTTTCTGTTTGAAGACTTTCCTCTAGCTCGTCTGTAAGGTGAGGACTATTAGTCACTGTTTGTTTGTTTTTTAATTTTCCTTCATTTTAGAATTTTTTTCTTTAAAGATAGTTTTACTATGTATGGAATTTACAATGGACAGTTATTTTCTTTCAACACTTGAAAAACATGGTGCCACTTTTTTCTGCCCTCCATGTTCTCAGTTAAAAGATCCAGTGTTACTATTGCTGTACTGTAGGTGCTGGGTATTCTCTCTGGCTGCTTTTAAGACTTTTCGTTGTTTAGTTTTCAAGACTTTAATTATCATGTGTCTTGACTTTTTTTTTGGGGGGGGGGGATTTGCCTATTTAGAATTTGCTCAGTTTCTTGAATCTGTGGGTTTGCATCTTCCACCAACATTGGGAGATTTTGGATATTATTTCTTAAAATGCTCTCCCAGCTCCACGCTCATCTCCTTTTTCAGAGAACCCTAGAAGAAATGACCCAATCTGGGCTACATCTGTTTCCAAGTCAGGAGGTGGGAACAGTTAGTATTCTCTTGGCTGAGGGGATATAGGATACCAGTTATTATGCTATCCTTTTGTCCTAGTTTGCTTGCTTTCTACCACTTTTATCAGTTCTCTGGTTGTCTCTTTGATCATTTCTCTCACATTTTATTGTGCTTGGCAGAGAAGAGCAATGAGAAATGGGCCAAAGGCTGGAAGTCCTATATATGTTTAGCTTTTTCTTTCTTTATAGAAAATACTAATTTTGTGTTTTGTTTGCTAGAGTTTATTTTTAAATAATGACATGTTGAACAAGATAAACTTAAATTATCTTGTTAACTTTAGATAAACTGAGATAACTTAATATGTAGACATAAATCCTAGATTAGCACCTATATAACAATAGTATGTAATGATTGATAGTCCCGTTAAGTATATTCTTGATTGTGCACTTAAAAAAAATTCATGTCCATTTTGCCTTGTTTTCTTCTTCCATAGAAGATAAAGCTTTTGCAACTAGAGTAGTAGAGAATTTAAGAATTTCTCAAGAGTTGATTCAACAATTTGAAATCTTTTGTGCTCCAAGTATGCAAGTGTATATACACTAGATGGATAATTATGTAATATTCCACACATTTTAAACAGGGCAGTCAGTGTTCTGAAAATTTAATTTATAGCCTTTGACATGGTTGTGAGATTTCAGGAGAAAACATTCCCTGATAGAAGCCTACACTCAGAAGGTTGTGTGCCCCAAGAACACTGCATAAAGAGGGTTCAGTTCCTGACACACTTTTAAATGAAAACTACTTTTTGTACACTATTATACAAGCATAAGAGTTTAATATGTAGTTTTTCCACACCCTTCTCTTACATGTATCTTACGTCCTAAACATTTGTAGATGGTTATAGTTTGTGAAAAGAAGAAAGGGCTACATGTTACTGAAAACATGAATCATTTTTCCTGATTACTTTGTTTTCATGACAGGCATCAAAATAGCCCTCAGTGACTTTGCATGTCATGTAAAGGAGAAATGTCCTAATTATTAATTAGACTATGCTTAAACATAGAAACTGGAATGTTTACATTAGAGACATGTTGAATTTTTTAAAAATATTTTTAAAACGCAAAACCTTTCCTATAAATAAACTCTGTAGCAATTCAGATTTTAACTCAAAAAGGTTAGCCATTTCCCAACCCTTTCCTCAGGTACCTATTCAGACTTTTGGAGCCTGTTGTTCTGATTAGGAAAATGTAATTTGAAGAGAGAAATTCTGCAAAAACCACAGAACTAACCATGAAAGATCATTGGTGGAGAAAGTGTCCATAGAGATACCATCTCTGGGTCTTTTGTAGTGATTTCCTTCTTGGTGGCTTCCCTCCCTCCCTCCCTCCCTCC
>PVHY01023400.1:0-21010 GCA_004024945.1 Uropsilus gracilis
GCACTTGCTCCTCAGTCCTCACTCCTCTCCCTCCCTCGTTCCTAGAAAGGGAACAGCAAGGAGGAAACTGCCTTTGCAGCCCACGCACAGCTGTCGGAAGGAAGCACTGGCAGGCGCCGAGCACTCCCCGAGTCATAGCTCTGTCCGCATGCCACCTGCCACAGGGTTCCAGGGCCGCTGCTGCCTCCGGCCCGGCTGTTCCCAGAAGCCCAAGGAGCGAGGGAAGCCTCGTCCAGAGGAGAAAACGCTGGCCTGCCTCCACCTTCCCTGAGCGGGGACCTGGGAGACACCTCGAGAGGCCGCAGCCCGACTGGCAAGGCCCGTGCCAGGCAGCTGTGTGCCCAGGAACGAGACCCAGCGCACACACGGTAGCATGGGCCATGCCATGTGGCACACGCCCAGGCCAGGTGGAAGAGGGCGGCCACAGGAGAGGAGCCATAGCTCACCCAGTCGGCCACAGGCCACAGCTCGCAGACCGTCTCCACCTAAACGTGCAGGTGCCCTCTCGGTTGCCACGTGGCTGTTCCTGGAAGAAGCGGTCCCAGCACTGTGAGCGAGGGGTTTCAGGTCAGGAACGCTGGGTTTGACTTCGGATTGGCCACACGCGAGTGTGCATCTCAGCGTCCATTTCCTCTTCTGGAAAATGGCGAGCCCCTCGAGGATGCTGTGAGGGCAGCATTCAGCAGGGGCTGCAAGAGCTAAGGGCAGTGCTTGGCATGCAGGAGAGCTTGCAAGTGAAACAAAGCTTCACCATGCTCCGTCAAGCATCTCACGTTTAGATGTGGTAGGTCTTTGGTCTCCTTCTAGAAGCGGAAAGAACAATGGAGCTTCATAGCACAGGTTGATCATGCACCTTCCTTGTTTCTGGGGGCCTTGGCACAGTGTAGACTCTGGTTCAGTCAGTCTAGGGTGGGGTTGAGGGTCCGCATCTCCTATGAGCACTCAGGGGAAGCCAGTGCCGCTGTGGGGGGGGCCCCATGTGTGCAGTGAGGGCCCCGGAAACCAAGCGGCCCCTGGGGGCACGTCATCTCGCTTCCTCAGCTTCAGCTTCCTCAGATACCAAAGCTGTCCAGTGGTTTACCTGAACAATTTCCTAGTCCTTTCACGCTACCGTGTTAAGACAGAGTAGACACAAAATGGCTCCAGCATGTCCTCCCCCCCACCCCCCGCCTGCCCTTCTATGGTGTGACCTTATGGCTCCTCCCATCGAGAGGTAGAGTCCCTCCCCTTGGATCTGGCCCGTCCTGAGACTTGCCCGAACCAGGAGAATGTGGGAGAAGGAAATTCAGGCGACTTCCAGGTCTAGACTCCAAGCTTAGCAGTTTCTTTGCTGCCTTCTCAGGATTCAGCTGCCATGGAGAGCAGCCCAGGCTGGACTGCTGAACGAGAAAAGGGGGCCATCCGGGGTACTACAGACGAGGCACCAGACAGGTGAGCATGACCAGCGCCAGTCGTCTTGCTAGTGAACACATGACCCGGCCAGAGCTGAGCTCACAGACAGCAGGCGAACCACCCACGGAACCCAGGTCACAGAACCGGAAGACAGACTCTTTGTTGTTTTAGACCACGACGCTTTGCGGAGCTTGTTACAGAGCAACTGCGAGCTAATAGACATGTTTTCTCACGCAGGAGAGAACAGAAACATCAAAGTCATAACATTTGGAGGAACTGTAAAGCAACAGGCCTGCCATTTGGCAGCGTACACGCCGAGAGCTTTCACATGTATCGAGTTCTTAATGAAGACCTCTCTTCTAGCGTCAATGTAAATGAATAAGCACTTTTTCTGGGCTACCGAGCAGCGTGAGAAAAGTCGGAGACATAATTCCAAGAAACTCGTCATCTATTTGGGAATACAAATTGTTATGTTACAAAGCAAACAACTAGAAAATTTGCATCGATGAAGAGTGCTGCGCTAAGCATACATTTGAGAATCAAAATATTGTCATATTAGAAACAAGCTTCTGAGAGCACCTAGAGGGAGACTAGTCCATGGATTGTGGGGTTAGCAGAGGACAGTTCAATAGAGGAAGATCAATGTTAACTGGGAAAATGGAGGAGTCAGAAGAATGTGATGATGAAATACTAGTGTTCAAATTTCCTATTCAAAAATGAGAACGGTAGCCTGTTGAAAAATACATTTAGAGAGTTCTCAAAGTCCTTTATATAGAAAATGACCGTTTTAAACACACACTTACAATTATTATTTTCTATGACATGGGACATATATCATGTCACTAAGTAAAGGGTGACATGCAAGACTGTTTAGAATACATATTCCAGAAAGAGCTTCAATCTCAGGATAGTAGCTGTTTGGGATGAAAGTTCCCATCAAAACTCATAGCTAAGTGTTTGAATATTCATGAAGAGGCCAAAGACCGGCTCAGCAAAGGTGAGATGTTACTGACACAGCAGATCACCAGCGCAGAGCTGAGGGCGGGGGCACAGACAGCGCTCCGCAGGAGTGAATGCCAGTGCATGCACATTCTCTCGGGGACTGCCCTGGAGAAAGGAAAGAAGAAAATAAAGGGATTCCTTTTCTGTCTCTTGAAGCTCGATCTTCCTTGAAATTTTCTTCATTCCTTCATTTGACAGTGACTTTGAAAGGGCAATATTGAAAGTGACAGTGACTGAAACAAAGAGCTGTGTGTTGACTAGCTACCTCCTGGCGGAGAAGACCAGGTGGTAAACAAACAGAAAAACATCCAGGATTGCCAGAGGACTGCAGGCACTCTGGAACGTAAGCCGTGTCAGGAGGAGCAGAGGACAGAGCAGGAACAATCTGGGGGTGAGAGGGAGTTAGAGGAAAGAGCCAGAAAGGAGGTTAATACTGAAAGAGGATGATCAGGAAGCAACAAAAAGATTTCAAGGTACAGAAACAGAATAGACAAAATGCGAACTGCAAACACAGATGTGACGTGACGAGCGCATGAGTGTGCTCTGGTGTTTTGGGTTCCATCTTGAGGAGGGAGGCAGGAGCCTCAGCCTTAGACATAGAACTTCCAATCCATTAGCTCCGGTCCCTGGGGAGGATTGTGTTCCCTCCCGTCAGCACTCATCTGTACCACAGGCTAACCGCCTACCCTGAGGCAGGCTCCAAAGTGGCAGAGTGCAGGTCTGTCCAGCGGGGGCCTTGCAGCGCTCCCCAAGTGCCTGGGGCTAGCCCTTCCCACATCCTCGCAAGCTTTTCAAAGCCCTGAGCCTTTGTCTGTGCTTTGTAGCCAGAAAAAAATAATGGTTTGTCTTAATTGATCTCCCCTCTGCAGTTCCAAAAATCTGTTGCCATCGAACAGTCTACTTTAGCAAGACAGTGAGAGACGGCCCGACTGTCGACTGTCGTCTCAGAAATTCTCCTGAAAACAAGGATGCCTACTGGAGGCCCGTCGTGAGTGGGGAGTCCAAGTAGGTGGGGTTGGAAGCATCGATTGATACTGGGAACACCTGGATTTGTGTGGGAAGGGGCGAGGAAGGGAACAGGCAGGATACCCCAGGACTCCCAGAGACACAGCACTCCACCCTGGCGCGCACAGGGACGCTGGTTTGAGAGGCATTTGCTATAAAATCACACAGGCCACTGAGAATATAGATGGACTTCTCAGTCACAGAAATGGGCCTTAATACGATCTTGCTGAATTTGCACATATATTCAAGCTCAAAGCTTTGAAACAATAGCTGTTGGGCACGGTTAGTTTCATCCAGTCTGTTGACTAGAGGTGATCCACGACTTTGGAGGGGAAGGGGGTACAGGTAGCATGTAAGGAGGCATCCTCCTCTTGCAGAAACTGAAAAAAAGGATGGGTCCTTCCACAGACAAGAATTTGCATTATGAATGGAGTCCTGGCTCCCAGGGTCCTTTGCGGAGGGCCCCTACTTGCAGACACTGGGAGACAAGGAATGTGGCAATGGGAACTCTTGCGGTTTGCATGGCACTGGGAGAAGAGCTTTCATTTTATAGGTGATACGGACACCCAAGCAGGTCATGGTGCCATAGACAGACCTTCAAAATGGAAGAAGCAGGCATCCCCAGAATTCTCATTTAGCCCCTAAAAGATCAGTTCAATTCCACGGGAACCGTGACACTGTTTTGTTCACTATTGGATCCCCAGTGCCTAAAATGGTGCCTAGCATGCAGGTGGTGCTCAAGAAAGATTCGTTGATGACTCGATGATGAAGCAATAAACGAAGAGACGATCCCCCGCCCAGAGGCAGAGTCGCCCATAAATGCCGCCTGTGTTACCAGAGTTCTCCAGGACCGAAAGTTAATCCTGAATGCTCTATCTTCCCCGTCTTACCCCTCCAATTTCCACTCTCTTATCAAATTGTGCTCTCTGCCACCTCATCCCAATCAGCCTCTAAATATGCTCAAAACTTACAGTCGTAAAATGGAGCACTCCTTGATTTCACGCAGTCACGTGTACGTCTGTCTGCTCACATCTCACTTCTCCAGCCCCATCCACACAGGCTCCTGCGCCCTTGAGCAGCCGGAGCTCCCAGCTCGCACCTCACTCTTCTTTTCCCTGCGTCTTTGCCACTCAAGGCGTGACTTGCTCAGAACACCCTCCTGTGACCCTTCATGGCCTGGTATGCTGAGCTGGCTCCTTATCCTTTCCTCTCACCACAGGTGTTAGCTCCCCGTTGAAGCCTTTCCCAGTGAACCAGGCAGGATGCTTCCTCTGTGCTCTCTTAATACCTTGGGCCAGGGCTTCCCAAACGCTCCCAACCCTGGTGCACACAGAAAAGGGTGGCGGGTCAAGGAAACTGGCAACTATTCACAGGTGCTATGGGGGCGGGAAGACCACATCGATGTAAAAAAAATATATACACACATTACAAATATCATTTAAAATATGTATTGTATTGCCCATGTTTATATAGTTAACTTACAAGCTCTTTCCTAATTAACAAGAAAAAAAAGTAGTGGCGCCCCCCAGTCTGGAAAACCTGACTGACTGGAGGACAGTGTAAGCATCTTAGATCCTATTCCTGGGAGACCAGAGCAAGAGTGGGACTCAGCTGAGCAAACTGGACTAGCATCATTCGTTGCCCTGGGAAAATTATTCCTACCCACGTTCCTAAAGTCCTATACTATAACCAACCCTCCAGTGGACACGTGAACTGAAGGCATAATAGTGGTGACCAGTTGCTTCTTGAAGGTTGAATCAAAAATAAAACAGCATTTTATACATAGAAAAGAAAATTAATAATCTACTAACCTGGGTCATCTGATGACTAGCGCAGCCAGAGATGGCACAGAACTCCAGTCTTTAGAGACAAGCCTGGCACTAATTCTAACAAAACAAGACACACTAAACTTTTCACTGGCTACATGAAGTTACAGCTGTAGCCAACAAGCACCTGAAGTGGAATTCAATGACTTGACTTCAGTGTTTTGACTTAACATATTTCTTATCTCTTTTATTCCCTACTTTCTCCCAAATCCATAAACAATGCGCTTCCCTGAGCTTGGAGCTAAACCTATTTCTTCTCATGTTATTGACTGGGGAGGCAAGATAAGAAATGCAAATCCCAAGAGTCTGCGTCTTAAGCGGTCATTTTTCATAGCCAACATAGTCAATCATTTTTCATCCTTCAAGAAAGAAATCAGGAGGAAAATGTCTGTGCTGAAAGGAAGAGAAGCTAGTCAGTGATTATGTCACACGCAACCAGGAGTGTTGAGGGATCACAGTAGCTGGTTCCAAAATGTCACTGTTTTGTGTGCTTCAGTTCTGTAGGACAACAACATCAATTTGCACATTTCCTTTACAATGAACTACAGAACAGAAAGAGGTTTCATTTATTCTCACTCAAACTTTCAAACGCCCAAAACTATTTTAAAACAAATAGTGCCACCAAGTGATTACTGTCATGGAAAATTATGGCAACACTAAAAAATACTTGGCTCAAAGCCGAGAGTAATAAAGGTCAAGGGTAATGAACTGTATCCATTTGGAGAGCTTCCCTGAACCTGTGGCAGCTCCTTTCCACTTGGGCTTCCACCTAATGTTCTCATTGCAGTGCTTAAATACTCACTAATCATCGAATCTACTGAAGGAATATCATTTAAACAAACTCATAAGTGGCTTATAATACACAGTGCCAGTGATTAATGAGAAGCCATTAAATCGCAGAATATCTGGAAAGTTTCCAATCAGCATTCCAAAATGCATGCATTACTGACAAATTTTTCAGAGCTGAAACGGAGACAACCCCAAGAAAGAATTCATGTTTAAATGGAAACCAGAAGCCACTCAGCAATGCTAGGAACTTTCCGCAGAATTGTGATTCTGCTCAGAGGAAAAGCCTATTGATCAAGGCCATTAAACATAAAGAAGCAATTAAATACAAAGCAGTTTGCATGGCCAACATAGCATTTTCTGTTGAAGAATCAAAGCTTTTCATCCTGACAGATACACTTGCCACAGAGAAGATACACTTTTAAAAGAAAATAAACACAGCACAATCCAATTTCCCTTGCAAAAAAAAAAAAAATACAGCCACAAGTTTACTGTGAATGCCGTAGCCTAACACACTACCATCCAGAAAAGCAAGCCGCTGAAATCAGGCTCTCTTTTTCCAAAAAATGCCTCCGGACATTTAGTCTTCTGGAAACACCAAAGGAGTACACACTTCATCCTTCTCATCTTCCAGGCTATTCCTGCCACATCTCTTGATGTGGGTTGGTGGGTTGTTTGTTTTTTAAATAAAATTGCTCAGACAAAACTCAGACAGGACCCCATCACTTCACCATCAAAGTTTTGTCTAATTCTGAAGCGTGCCCTTCAACCCTTGTCCAGAGAGAGGCATCGCACTGAGACCCACGAGCTGCTCTTGGCAGACAGTGCCCAGACCCCCCGAGTTTTGGTTCCAGGGCTGGTACTCACTGGCATGCAGGTGCCCCTTCCTCCACCACCGCCTTGCCAAAGCCCCAGGGCACGGAGAAGGTTGGCCACGCGCCTCCGTCGAGATCTTCCTCCATGGTAGCAAGCCAGAATAGCCCGCGTCCTCCTAGGGAGGGAAAGACAGAAGTCTGCTCTTGACTCTTGCGAGAGAAGAATGAGAGGAAGGCAACAAACAACTGCGAGGCAGGAAGCGCGAGCGAGGAAGGCGGAGGGAAGGATGCTGAGAGGCCAATCATATTTCATCCCTCGGCTACTTGGAAACCAGATATGCTTAAACGGTCATGTGCCTGGAGAGATTTGAGGATGCAAAGGAGGAGAGGTCTGTCTTGCGTGAATTATTAACGGGGGCTTCTTCCCTGGCTGTGGGCAAAGACGCGCACATTGCGCGCTGCAGAAGCGCGCTCTGCGTGGGTGTAGTGCGCACAGGCCACAGACCGAGGCGGGACTTCTCTCCCATCCTGCCACCCGCCCTGCTGAGTCAGGACCCCCACCGCAGTTGGCACTGACTTGCTGTTTCCCTGCGAACAGAGAGGCCCCTCGGGTGCCCTGGCCCGGCGGGCACCGCTGCCCCTATGTGTGCGCGGAGCGCTGCCGGAGCTGTGCCCCACTCTCCCGCGCCTTCCTGGCATTGCAGCCCAATTTGGGATTCAGCACTTCGCTAGTAAAACTCTTCGAAAGTTGCCAAAGCTCAGGCGAAATCCTCCGCAGGAAACGATGCTCGCGGGAAGATGCTGGTCCCGACGCTGGTGAAATGCCTGGCATTAGCGCAGAGGCTGCGCCCGCACACGGAACCGGGCGCCAAGAGGGCGCCTCCTGGGCCAGGGTTCCTGTGGTGTGGGGCAGCCCCTGCACGCTGGGGGATGTGAGGGCACCCTCTGGCCCCGGCCCCCCACCCAGCAGGCCCCAGCAGCGTCTCCCCAGCTGTGACAACCCGATACCCTTTTCCACAGTGCCTCGAGGCTCGGGGTACTTAGTTCATTGTTCGGTGAAGAGAGAAAATATGTTTGTGCTTCTGCAGACTTGACCTTTGAAAACCCTTGGCTGAAAATCTGTGGCCCTGCGCTAGGCCCCAGCCTAGAAAAGGTCCCTCACCGCCGCACAAGCGCCGCCAACACTCCAGAGACTCATCTCCCTCTGGAACGACGCGCTTCCCTCTCACGCCACGCTGAGGTCCAGGACCTTAGCAAGCCAGGCCTGTAGGCTTATCTGGTCCATAAAGTAAAAAGATGCCATCACATTCCACAGGTTTCAGGGTCGCGTCCAGGATCCTCTTCTCTCCACCCCAAGGAGCGATTGTTGCCCCCCCTCTTTCTGAGAGAAGAGTTTTGCCGGCAGCTGCTTCTTCCTCCCAATGCAAGCAGAGAAAACCCGCTATTCTCCACTCTGCTCCTGTGAGTCATCTGGCCCCTCACGGGAGAGATTTTGCCATCTAGCTTTCACTGGGGTGGCCTGGGAAAGGCCTGGAGTGAGGGCTAACGCTCTGATGATGATGGGAAAAACATGAATGACGATCTGGCTCTAAGTCAGAGAACCTCATGGGCACGTTCAGATAAAATGAATGAAGATGACCTAAAACCCCAACAGAAGGACACTGGGTGTGACTTCTCTCTCTCGCTGCAGGATGCTCTCAAGAGAAGGTCCTCGTTTTCTGAGAACTGGCAAATACCCTGAGGTCAAAAGCAGCTTCTGGGCTCATTTACCTGTCAAGCTTATCATGTTCCCCTTTACTTCCATTTTTTTTTACTGTGGTAAATATTTAGAGCCTAAACTCTGCCATTTTAGCCACTTTTAAGTGTATGATTCAGTGGCATTAAGCATATTCCCGCTGTACAGTCATTGCCCCCATCTACCTCCTGAGCTGCTTCATCCTTCAGAAAGGCAACTCTGCACACATTAAACACTAACTCCCACGGGGCCTTCCCCCCACCCCGGGGAGCAATCGCCTGCTTTGGTCTCTGAATTTGTCTACACTAGTCACCACGCATAAGTGAAGTCATGTGGTTTGTGTCTGATGTCTGGCTTGTTCGACTTATCATCATGCTTTCACAGTCTAGCCATGAGCAACACGTCTGGGAAGTTCAGCCCCCTTTTGGATGAAGACTATTCCATTGTGCAGAGACTGTGCTGTGTTCATCTGTTCATCTGCTGATGGGCAATCGGGTCGTTTCCACCTTGCAGCCATTGTGAGTAGCGCTGCTGTGATGACGGTGCCCGGCGGTCGGAATCCCTGCTTTCTATTCACCTGTGTCGATGCCAGGAGGGCCTCCGTGGGCTTATACTGAGCTTCTATGTGTGACTCTTTGAGGAACCACCAAACTCCCCTTGCATTTCCATTCCCACCAGCAACACACCCAGGGTTCTAGTTCTTCACAGCCTCGCCCACACTGGCGACTTTACATTTCCCTTCATCCTTTGTCAGCCCCTTAGTAATTTAAAGATGTTGAAGTACATTTTATCTAGAGAACTGGTCTGAAGAATTGACCTCACCACTGTCAGAAACTGGGACCCTCCCTCTCACTTCTTTAAGCTGTCTGTGACAGTGCCACGCGCACTTGGCAAAGTCTGTCTCAAAGTAACGGTCGGTTCTACAGCTTCAGGGTGAACGGTTTTTGACAGGTTGCTAGGAACAAGCGTGCCTTTCACTGTTCGCTGAAATATATGTTATTCTGAATTCCTGGGTACATTTTTAGCACTTGTTTGTACACAGATTTCTGCCCTTCTCATGTGGCTACCACGGTGATAACACAGAATGACCATATTAACTCTGAAAAATACATCACCCCCCAATAAATTATTTTAAGTTGAAACACCCTTTTGGAGAGCAGCTTGCCTGGTGTTTCGTACAAATGTTTTTCTCTGGTAACAATATAAGCTGATTTAATGAAAACTGGGGAAATGCTGGTGCAACTTTTCTGTGATCTACATGCTATCATTTATTTTTCTATTCCCTGTATTCTCTTTGAAACGGAATAAGGAACTCTAACTTGGCGTGCTGAGGCTGAACCAATCTTTTTCAACTTTGAACTTGTAGTTGGAATTAATAAGCCCAGAATGAGATTTCATCCTTTCTTTCATCCTTTCTGCAGAAAGAAAAGGAAATGTCATTAAAGACATAAATTGATTATAGTCTTTTGAAATTGGATGGGAAACTTTCCTCCCACACTCTTTCTCAATCTAAATGCTCCAGTAATATTGTTCAAGGTTCAGATCAGTTGGCTATTAAGTAAATTAGCTTTGAACATACAAGTGGCATTCAAAAACCTGTCTATCCATGAAAGATTTAAGTTGAATTGTACCTGCAGTGACAAATGAGGAAAAGATTACAAATGCTCATTACTTAGAATCTATCTAGCAATTCATATTTCCTCTGCATGCAAAATCAGCTGCAAGGCATCACACAACAAGGCTCTGTGCATTTTGCAGTGGGCACCAGTTTCCACAGAATTCATCATGGCGGCATTTCATGGCTCCAGCAGACTTCCTTCTCCGTCACTCATTCAGTGCTAACTGAGCACAGTGGCCCAGTCACCGTGCTAGGCAGAGCACTAGAGAGATGAATCAGATCTGGGCAAGGTTAGTGAATTACCCTCCCTCCCAACAGTGCTCGAGACTGCAGGCTTCATGTATGTTGTGCCAGAGTTCTGCCACCCCAACAGAGTCCTTGGACTGGATGGTTCCTTATTAAGTGCCACCGTGTACCCATCTGCTGTTGGGTTCTTGGTGAGGCTTCATCCCCAGGCACTGCTGCTGAGAATGGCTTCACTACCTCTACACGCTGCCTCTTCTAAGCCAGGTCCACGTCCCCTCTCTCTCCTCTCCCTGCAGTTTTGTTGCAGTGCGAAGGCCAATATCCCAGTAAGAGTTGGAATGAAGAATGACAACGCAGGACCTCACTGGAGCTGAGTGGCAAGAAAACATGTGGAACTCTCGTAGTTCCGCACAGCATTTGGGATGAGACATATTATACAATCATTTGCTAGTCGCTGAAATCCGGATGCAATTGGGAGTCCTGCATTTCCGTGTGCTGCATCTGACAGCTGTAGTCAGGGCAGATAAAATACACTGCTCTTCAAGGAATGGAAGCTGCAAGCTAGTGTGCACGCTGCTAGGGGTCTGGACATACTCTGGACTGGTCTCCAGCAAGGTCACACTGGAAGCAGGCCCAAAGTTAAGGGTCTGAGCTCAAGTGGTTGATTGGGGAGGTGACACCAGAGTGGGAGCGGAGGACACCAGCTCTGTGTGTACTAACCAAGCAGCTACGGCTGTGGAGAAGTGAGCCGCTGCTCTGGAGATGGCTGCCCTGAGGGACATGAGTGTGGCTTTCTCTTTCTCCCGCTCACATGTGGCATGAGATGAGGGCTACTCCTGGGAGCTTTAAGAGCCCGGTGTTTGCAGCCAAGCACGTCTTGGCAGCCAGGTGACAGCCTCTGGCAGCGAGTCAGCAGTGCTGGCAGCACAGCCAGCAGAAACGATGAGCCACGGGGACATGGACAGGCACTGCTGGGGCAGCATCTGCCTCGGTGACATCTCCGGAGCATGAACCCCACAGCACTGCGTTAATCTGGAGTCAGATGGAGGTCCCCAGAGCAGAGGAAGTAAAACTTGGGCAAGGCCTCGTCGACAATCTCGTTCAGCTCTCCTAGTTCAAAACCCAGGACACAACGGCCCAGTGATTTTCTTATCCTTGGACCTCCTGGCAGGTCCAAGATGCCATTGCTAATATTGCCAGGCTCCCAAACAGTGATAGGGGTGTGTGTGTGCAAGGGCGGCTTGTGTTCCACAGAGCCCAGGCTGCATGCCCCATCCCAGAGGAGAAACAGCTCTTTGAACTCGGTTTCCATGGGGTGCTGGCAAGCACCTGGGTACCATATGGCCTCAGAGGGGTCCCTGTCATCAGGGGCTGCAAACCCCACTCCAGACAGAGCAGTGGGTGGCTGAGGACACAGAGGTTACCCTGCCCAGTTCACGACACTGTTGCTTTTCTTCTGCCTGTCCCTCTGGTCAACCAGGTACCTGGGCCTCCCCCGCCATACTGAGGTGCCATGCACAGCAATTCACCCAGGAAAGATGGCACATTTCCAGGCAGGCCCAGATCAGCCTCGCCAATCCTCTCTGTCATGCTGGCATTCCTGCAGAGTGGCCCACACAAGCCTTAGAGATGGGCAGAATCCCTGAGATCCCCTCCCACAATTGGGGTGGAAACCGAGCAGGCTCATGGTATGAAATCTCTGCGTCGACAGATCTGCCACCTACTCCAGGACACAGGTGGGCCCATGCCACTCATTTTACTAACAGCAAAACCAATGCTCAGAGAAGAGAAGTGAGCTTCTCTAGCCCAGCGGCCAGCCAGCTTCCCCCAGGAAGAGCTAGATGTAGATATTTGGGGCTCCGGGATCACATGGGCTTTGTCTCACCTGCTCAGCTACTGAGGCGGTGTTCCAACACAGCTACCTACAGAAACCGGTGGTGGGCTAGAACTGTTCTGTGGGCCAACCCCCAATCTAGACGGCCCTGCTACATGATGTCTGAGCCAAGCCAGAGCCAGCTTCCATGACTGGCTGTGTCCGTGTGTTTATTCCTCTAATGGGTTCCTATTTGGAGTCTGCTGAGTGCCAGACATGAGGCAGGATGGCAGGGCTTTCTGATGCAGCTGATCAGCTCCAAGTTTAGTGTATAATATCGTACCTGTAGGGGTGAAATGTACAAGTCCCCACTAACTATATCTCAGGAAAACATCTCTGGAAGATCACATTTCTGCTCATGAAAAAAATCTATGGGAAACACAAGAAATGCTATCTTTTAGGCTAAGAGAATGGATAATACGGCTTCAGCTTTAAGTTTGACTCCCAAACACGAAGCCTCCTGGGTAACTTTCTTAACAAGAGACATACACCTTCAAAACTTCAGGAACCAGCACCCTGACCCAACACCTAGGCCATGAATGTCTCTTCCAGAGAGCTCTGCCAGCACTTGGCTCAGTTCACAACTCCACCCTTACTCAGAGTGACCCTGCCAAATGCTATCAGAGGGGGGAACTGGTTTCAGAGAGCAATGAGGAGATCGCAGTCCCGGATCACATAACGGGGTTTCCATCAGTCACACACACAGCGACACCCCCCACACCACCCCCCATGCAGCCAGGCATGTGGCAGGCCAGGCCTTTTAAGTTTGCGCTCCTACACTCTCCGACATCTGTACAGCAGGAAATTGCCCTGTGAGACATGTCTCAGGACACTGCCCTGTCATCAGACGTACACACATGTAGACCCACAGGGACCAGCTCCAGGGAAGCAGAGTCATGGGAGGAAGGGGGAGCCATTCAGGAAATCTTTGCAGAGTCACCAGCCCCAGCCCCACCCTGGGACACAGCAGAGACAAGGCCCCTTCCAGAGCGGCTGAGGCGGGGGGAGGGGGGTAATTCAACAGAGAGTGACACGTTCTGTGGAATGGAGTGGAGGGGCCAGGCCTGGGGAAGTGTGTGTGCAGAGCTCAGGGACCCAGGAAGGGTCTGCTGTCCCACGTGGAGACAGGTGCCAGCTGCAGCGGGCCCATGGTGGAAAGAGCCGGCGGGTGGCATGACCTTTGCAGGCACAGCCTCAGGTGTCTGCTGTGCTTGACTTAGAGCAGAGAGAGAAGCACAGGACAGGCCTAAGGCGGAGGCAAAGCAGAAGAGGGTGGGGGGCGGGGCGGGCGGCTATGTGAGGGAGCAACAAGAAGACAGTCCACTGAGGAGAGCAGAAAAATATTGGCCCTTTTACTTAGATGCATTTTGTCTAAATAATAGGAGAGAAACGAAGCCTTGCCTCGAATTCAGTCAAGATTGAAGGTCAGACCCACGCACCACTGGGAATCTCCTGAGGGAAGAGTCCTCGCAGAGTCCTGTCAGGCTGCTGCGATACCTCGGTGTTGCTGCAGACGGCGTCACCTTGTTATGTGAAATCACAAATTATAGTCACTAGCTCTAACTCAGTGAGCCCTCCCTCAGCAGACGGATGCCTCAAGGTGCTCTGGACTCAATGACTGTGAAGAATGGAAGTACCAGAGGAAAGCAAGAAAAGCAGAGGTCCAGGGGGAGCTGTCTCCAGTGGGAGCTGTCTCCAGTAGGAACTCCTGACCCGGGGCAAGCCCTGGGGCAAGTGACAGGGCATAATTAAGTACTTTCAAAGTGCCTGACTGGGGGGAGGAAAAGTGCCTAACTGCACCTTTCACATCATGAGGCAACATTTCCCTATGTGTGTGGAGATGTGTCAGTACACACAGACTTAGAGACAGAGGCACAGGCCCGTAAAAAGAGTTTCTCAGAACAATACTTACTAGTAATGCACGCTGACATTTTCTCTTCTACTTTATTTTTATTCTATTTCTTCAAAGGATATCAGTTACTATTAATACTATAAAACACCAGTTATTATGCAGCTTGAAAAATGCCCATACCCTCAGATCTGAGGAGAAATCAGCCACACAAAATCGAAAAGAAGATGACTGTCTAAAAATGGACCAACATCCATTACTGCTAACCATCCACCTCACCACAAAAGTGCATCTCCCCCCTTAGAAATTGGCTAATGGTAGCATGAAGTCATCACGATTTGCAAAATATTTTTAAAACTAAAGATCCTGATGGTGAAAACAATCCACCACTACTCTATTTTTCGGCAATACTAAAAACCACAAGACCATGCTCAGTTCACTACTTAATAAGATTCATTACATTTTTATTGCCCTGGTTAAAAGAACACTGTTAGAAGGGAGATAAACAAACTTGAACTGGTCGTATTAGATCTACAGACCTCAGCCAATGTGTTAGTCTCTAAATGTCTGAGTTTCCAAACACATAAAATAAGGAAAGTATCTTCCCAGTCTCCAGTTAACCAGGTTATAGGGAATAAGTCAGAGATGTAGGAAATGCTCACTTGGGCACACTGCTGGGCACAGAACGAGTGACCCACGGCCACCACGATCCCTGCGGTCATTGTCACAGCTCTCTTTCTATGCAGGTTCTGGTCTGTGGAGCACATCTCCTTAGATGGGATACAACTCACATAGATATGCTTGAAGAAAACTCAAGTCACACCATCCATAAGCATGGATAAGAAAACCACACCATCCTACTTCTATTTACAAGAAAACCGGAACAATCTTGGAGCCGATTGGAACTGCTGCTTCAGCCACTTTGTTTCCACAGCCACTGGGTCAGCTCTCACAATGTCAGCTCTCGCAATGATTATAAACACTCACCTGTATTTTTCAAAGATGAAGATGAAATGGAAGGACAGAGGTTGGAATCTTGCATTTTATCTTCCCCTCTCTGGGTAAAGTTAGGTCATTGACACACTTATTTTTTTCTCGTGATCTCTTTTCCATCCACCTATAAGAGAAAAGATACCTGGATTTGACTCTTTATACAAAATACGTTGCACATTTTTAGAGAGCAATTTCCTCAGTTTTACTCACTGCAAGAAGTCTTCCCCTGAGGTTAAAGATGGCTGTTTTTCTGACTTGTCTACTTTCACCACCCTCAGTTAGATAATAATTAATTTTTGGAAACTACTGGAGTAAAAAAAAGTATAAGGCTTCTTGTACATTTTTCTAGGTAGAACATTTGCTAGAGAAAAACCCCAATCTCTTCTGGAGGGAAACATTCGCATCTGACTATCAACAGAAGCCAAGAATGGCAGCAGAATCAAAGGGCTGGCAGGCTTGTGGGCAGTGGCCAGTACACTTCTGGAATGCATCCTTGCTTGTGGGAGGCCAGCAGATGGATGAACGTCTTCATGAATAAATCAGGCATCAGTTCTCTAGAATATTCTCTGAGTAACACAAGAATGACAGGACAGTTTTGCATATAACGCCAGAGGTCTGACCACGTTTGCGTTCGTGATCACCACTCAGTCACTCTGGGGAGGCACACACTTTGCCCAAAGGTCAGCAGAAGCTCCTAGGCTCCCACTGCAAATCAGCACCAGCCCATCTTGCCTCCCTTCTCCTTACTCCTGTCAAACCCGCTGCTTCCTCTCCCGGGTACTTGCATCCCCTAGGGGGCTTCCTCTGCCCTCACTCCTCCTGTGCAACTTGTCCCTGCTTTAGTGCTGCCCATGCAGAGCCCTTCAAGTGCCCTCAGTCTCCTCTCCGCTTGCTCCCTCGTTCCTCCGCTCGTGTGAACTTTCCCGGCAGTGTGTTCAGTCATTGCATGAACCCCTGGTCGAAGTTATTCTCAAAGACCCATGCAGTGTGTACTGCTTGCCAAGGCTGCAGCAAGAGTGGGGAGCCAGACCCCCTTCCTCTGCCGCTGCCTGGCAGCCGACTGCCCTCTCACGCGAGCATCTGCAGCAAAGCGGTGACAATACCATGATGTCCAAGGCAACCAGCAGCAAGGTCCTAAACGCAGAATCGTGTCCTTGAGAAAGAAAGCATGAGGCAAAGCCCAGTAACAGGCCAGTGAGTCACAAGCCTTAGCGCAGGTCTTGATGGCTGCTAAATCAAGGCAGTCATTTCTGGCTGTCATACGAGTTCTCTCACAAATTATCCAAAGGAAGCATGCTGTAAATTAAGACATTGTATGGCCATGCCATAATTCCTGATACGATGTGTTAAAAGAAGGGGGAGATGATAGGGGAAAGAACTAAGCTGTCCACGACAAGCACCCAAGATAGCAGTTCCTTCTAAGGAGCGTTGCACCAGAGGCAGATACTATTATTCTGCAGTTTTAGTTGAAATTGCATTAACCAGAGCTGACATAATATGTCTCTTTAGTCATATATAATATATGGCCTTAGCTCGTGTTTATGGCTTAACTATGAAAGCATCTGTGGCATCATTATTTGTAATAAGTCCCAAATTTGAGGTGACTTCCATCACCACGTCGGGGTTGCCCAGGGGTGCTCCAGACCTCCGGAATCTCTGCTAGTTCCATGAAGGTCTCTGCCTCAAATAGCCATGGCCACTAGGGAAAAGCAGCGTGCCTGCCATACGAACACATCTTCAGGTAGGCTCCCTGGCAATCTGCCTCCCACCAGGCTGCACCCCTAAACGGCTCTGAGTCGGTCCCAGTCATGGTTGCAAGACACTGACGTTAAGATGAGATGGCGTGGACAAGGACTTCATGATCAGTGATGGCGTGCAAGCAACTTACAGATGGAGCCATGCCGGGTGAGGATGGGCGACACCCGTCTGCACTGAGGGGAAAGACTGCAAGCGTCCTGCAGGGTCCCAACCTCAGGACCATCCCTGGGGGTCCTCCTAGGTTGGCTCTTGCCTGCAGACCCCTGCAGGGAGACACTCGAGGAAAACGCTGGCCGCTCCACGCAGGTCGGTGGAAGTTTCAGTCAACAAGGGAGCTTAGCAGACTTGGGCTTGGGCAGTCACTAGACAAGGGAGTTTTCCACACCTGCTCTCCAATTCTTCAAAGCTTCTAGGGAGAGAGGCCTTGGCTGTTTAGTTGAGGGTGTTGCCCATGTTCTCAACATGGCCTCAGGACGGCGGACTTGGACGGCCTCAGGGAGCAGGGGAGGCCTGCAGAGCTCACTTTCCAAGAACGAGGGTGGGGGAGCGGCCTCCCATTGTGTCAGTCCAGTGGGCAGACCCACAGGTGGCCTCTTTGGACAGTGCTCCCAAGGGAGTTACAGGAAACCAACCATGCGGGTGTGTTGAGCGAGGTGGACTGGCAAGGGGCTGTGTCGCCTGGAACTGCACGCCTCGCACCCCCACCATGTGCTCCATCACTGCTGCGGGGTAGCCCTGGGGGGCAGCAGCAGGAACCTGGATTCCACAGGGCAGGAGCCAGGGGCCCTGGCACAGCTGCGCCCCCTGCAGGAGGGTTGTGTGGTCACTGGCTCCAGGGCACTGGCTCCTCTGCCTTCCCAGTGCTGCCTTTGTTGCGAACTTCCCACATCAAAGGTTCCCATAGGCCCATAGTCGGGCAAAATGATTTCCTCCATGCTATTTGCTCCCTTGGATACTGTCTCCACCACCATCCCTCTTTTCAAGAGCCTGGCATCCTGGTCAGGGGCAGCTGGAAAGCCAAGCCAGCACAAGACACTCTGTAAGCCATGCTGTCTGCTCCAGCCCGCCCCTGGAAGGAACGCTAGCCGCTAGCCCACGCGGAAGCTCTCCTGAGCCTGAGAGGGGAGCATGGAGAGCGCCAGACCTCCTACCACTTTCCGTTGTGACAGGCTCCATCTCCAGAGCCAAGCCTAGGGAGGACTACCCACTTTTCCAGTTTGGAGTTCTAAAATATAGCACAAGAGTTGAATAGAACATCAATGAAGATAAACCCTGGCTTATTTATCAACTCAGAAGAAAAACAAAGCCAAAGGACCTTCTTGAGTCCTTATTTTCTTATTTTTGCATCAGTGCTGATTTTTTAAATTTTAATAAGCTAAACAGGGCTCTCAAAACCAAAGCAGTATCAACGCTAACACTCGAGACAAACCCCCGGACCTGAGAGAGGACGTCATCATGGCTGTCATCAGGGAGAAAGCCACACAGAATAATTGGTTGACAGGAAGTTGACCCAGAAAAGGACTCTTGTGAGAGATTTCAAAATAAGAGCCTGTTAAATTAATTAAACAAGGAGGTCAGTAGACAAACTGGCTCTGATGCCCTGGAGGCCTATGGGGGAAAACCAAAATCAGAGCCCAGAAACCCTTCAAGGTTACAAAATCAAAAAAGTCAGCATGTCAAACCTCATGCAGCCAATGGAACCTTCTAGGTGATCACGAGCTGCTGGCTTTGTTTTTGCCTTTTGTCTGTAACGGCCTCTCTGAGCTCCCGCTGATGCTTCTGCCACTCCTGCCTGCACCCTGCCCAATTCAAATGGGGTTTTGCTAAAGGAAACTCTCCACAGGTTCACACTGTCTCCACATATGACTGAACAGTTCTGTGTCCCAGCATGCAGCCCCCAGGGAACCCCTCGAGGGCCCTGCAATGGTGAGCCACCAGGCATCGTGCCTCAGGGCCCTGAGCTCACTGCCCCTGGAGGCCACAGACCCTGGATGCTGGAACCACAGCTTTTGTACTACGAGCTATCAGATTGTCTTGCAGCATTTCTTTTCCAGAACTGGAAACCAGCTGAGTCCGAACCCATCCAAATTAAACATCAGTCCAGCTCTGATTTAAGAACTGGACGAAGTTTCGCTTGTTCGGTCTGTTACTGCACGAGAAGACATGCTCCCTAACGCTAGCAACCGCCACTCATGTCGATGGCCACGGGGCCACAGCTCCCAATTCCCTGGCTCAGGCAGTTTTAGATAACAGAACTGCATTTGTGTACTTAGTGTCCGGACAAGGGGGAATCTGACCCCCAGCAAATACCTCCTGCTGTACCTATATCAACACTTGTGATATTGCAGTAAATGCAAGAAATGAACCATTTTGCAATATCCTTGATATCTATTAGTTTGGTTGAGAACCCTGGGTAAGGCGTGTACTTCAGTCTATCAGTATGACCCACTGACAACCATCACTATAGTCTCCCTTCTGCCCTATGTTCTCTCAAAGGTCTTATGTGCATGTTTATGTCATCAGTCATACAGCATCATGCATCATATAGCAGAGGTACTCACTTGGAAAACAGAAGGCGAATGCGATGAACAGAAAAAACAGACTTTCACAGTAAGACCAGAGCAACATAATTCTGCCAATGACCAAGCGCCACTAAACCCAGATTTTGGGTCAGGCTTCTCAAGTACGAAAGGAAGACCGACAGGAGGGAATTGTTAATAATCAAACAACAAAAGGGACACCTGTGCTCGGATGTTTACTGCAGCACTATTTATAATTGCAAAGTCATGGAAGCAACCTAAATGTCCCAAAACAGCTGACTGGATGAAAAAGATGTGGTATATATCCACAATGGAATATTACTCATCAATTAAAGACGACAAATTGGATGATTTTGTGATCACATGGATGTACTTAGAAGAAATCATATTAGCAGAAACAAGTCAGAAAGAAAAAGACAGACACCAAATGGTTTCACTGTTATATGGGACATGGGAAAGATAAACGAAAACCCATGAAGAAAAGTCAAAGCGAGCTAACAACCAAAATGAAGGACACAAGTGGGGGGGTGTGGGAATGGGCGGGGGGGAGTGAACCCCACGGATTACAAATACGTGAAATTTATATATTAATTAATTAATTAATTTAAAAATAATTAAACAAGGAGGCCATTACATCAAGGGGACTCAATGCTCGGTGGCCTAGGTAAACAGACCAAAATCTAAGCCTGTAAACATCTCAAGGACAAGAGAGCAAAACTCCAAGGACAACCAATAACAAATAACCATGGAGGCTTTATCCATAGCCAATCAGTAACCACCTTACTTTGGTTCTGCTCTCTCTGGAAAAGTCTCTCCCTGAACTCTCTCCAGGGAGTGCTCCTAACCACCTCCGCTTTGGTGGTACCCAGTTCCAAGTAATTTTGCTCAAACTCTTAAAAGGTTTAATATGCCTCAGTTTACCTTTTAACACTCCTCATCCTTCTTCACCTACTGATCTCCTTTTCCTCATATCATTCATCTCAGCTCAATGTCAGCTCAGCTCTGTCAGAGTTTTTGGCTCTTACTCACCTTTGTACCAAATAGATGCACAATTAACACAAAGAAAGAAATTATTAAGACTGTTGTAAACCAACATCACCTTGAAATCGGGTCTCCAAGGGAAAGGGAGGAGGAAGGGCCCTCCAACTCGCGAACCCCCAAGGGTTCGTTTCACCCACGCCTAGCAGTTGCCACTCAAATTGCAGTGTAACAACAGGGTTTTATTAACAAGGGAGCTGAACAGGGAGAATAAAACGTCGTGAAAGCCACACGTGGCAGTTATCTTACCCCAGTCGCCATTCTCAGCCCCAAAGGTCCCAAAGACACAGTCCAATGATGATTCCTTTCCCCTCTGAACCTCAGAGGAAGGCACTTTGGCAAAGTCCAGTCCTTTCGCTGGCGTCTTCTCTTTCCTTCTTTCTTTTCTCTCCGGTGTCCCACGCTGCTCGACTTCTCCAAGGCTCTTCAAACTTCTTCCACAATGGCCGATGCAGAAATCAGCTTTCCAAATGGCTGGCCGTCTCTAGGTACCAGCTTGCCATAGCACCTTGCTACAACGCCACACTGGCCACA